>VDFB02363154.1:0-21337 GCA_007258455.2 Sequoia sempervirens
TGGTATTGTGAGTCATTGTTTTTTCATTTTTGTATTTTATTACTATTTTTTGTGTAGTGTCTTGTTCGTATGTATTTTACATTGGCATTTTATATGTGGTGATTTATTTAATTAGATGGTGGTAATTAATGTTTATATTAGTGTTGGATTAATTTGTATTAAAATATTTAAAAGTTATATTTTAGAAGTCATGTGTTTTAGTTAAATGTTAATTAAATATTAAATTTGTGTTTTGTTAATTTAATTAAATTATCTTGTTGAGGATAATTATGAAATAAATAAATTAATTAAATAAATTAAATTATGTGCATTGCAAGTAAAGCTTGCAAAATCAGAATTAAAACAAAAAATATTGATAAATGGAAAAAGTCAATAAAAGAAAAGATAAGATAAAAAAGACAAATGAGAATTAAGTGTTGATTGAAAAGCTTGGATTAAAATAGAAAATTTCTTTTAATTTGTATTTTTAGAGTTTTGAAAAGGATGAGATATCTTTTATTTAATTGAAAAATGGAGAGACTTTTCATGGACGGAAAGATTTGGACAGAAGTTGCAAAATAATAATTTCTTTCTGAATTATTGATCTTCTGAAGTTTGTGGGGAAGTTCTTCGGGGAAATTGGTTTCATTTTACTTTCATTATTCTGGAGAGGAGATTTCGAAGAAGGAACAAGAGCTCTTCGAAGAGGCTATCAGAATCAAGCGAAGCTACATCAAAAATTTCAACAGCACAAGACTCCAGGTTCCAATTTCTTGTTCTTAAATTTTCTGATTGAAAGAAAAATAAAATAGTTAAATACGATTTCTGTGAGAAAAGAAATTTTTTGAGGTTTATGATTATTGAATTGAAAATTAATGGAAGAGATTAAACTAGTTTTCTGAAAGTTTACTGTTGTTTTCAATTTATCAAAATTACATCTTCTGGGATTGTCCAATTTGTCTATGTTTGATATGAAAAGAAACTTGTTTTCCCATTTGAAATTAAATGAGTTTTTAAATTTATACCCTCTTATATATATATATATATATATATGCACCTTTGGATATGTGTATATATATTTATATATATATATATATAAATTTATAACGGTTATATTCATATTCAACCAGTTTCTCTTATTGGTTCGATTTGATTAAGTATATATACATATATATAGATATATATGTATTACTTTGTGTGTATATATATATATTCGTATGAAAAATTTATATACAGATGTTTCTTTATATTTTACATTGGTATTGGAAATTGTGTTTTTCATTTTTGTTTTGGGCAGAATCGTACTCGTCTGCGTATGTATTGATATGAGGAAATTTCTTTAAAAAAAATATATATGAAATATTTATTTTGGGTAGGAGGGGGATGACAGCGTCGTACCCTCCCCCACACCTAATGGGTGGCTGTCGGCACAACAGTGCACATGGACTGTTGTGTACAACAGCCCATGGGGACTGTTGCGTAGTCCCTTTATATGCCTTTGCCTTTTCTTTGTTTTATTAAAATTTGGTATTAAAATTTAAATATATATATTTATATATATTTATATATATATATAAATATGTATATATATATATATTTATTAATATATATAAATATATTATTATTATTTTTGAATTTTATTGTATTATATATATATATATATTGTTTATATATAATGTTTTTTTTTATAAGGATAAAATTATGAAATGTGGAATCATTGATTAATTAAAAAACAAGCAAATTATATAATTATGATGAAATTATTGTGCTTCTTTTAAAACTCTATAGAGTAAAATAGAAATTAGAGATGCAGTTGAACTAATCATTTCTCAAGTTATAAAATTATGTGTTTTCGATAGTATCCTCTATTTATTGTTTTGGATTTTGTTTGTTGGTTATGGGAACCCTGTTGTAATTGTGAAACTTAGTTCTAGAGGTGTGATTTAATCATTGATTGTTATCCTCGTTTGCTTGTACTCTTGAGGGTGAAATTTAATAGTGCTATTATTTTGGAAGGGATTGTAAGAGATTGATGAGATTTTGATTATGAGTTATTGCAAGATGGGTAATGCCTCACATGTCCTTGTTTTGCATTATATACTTTATATGTTATGGTACAACCCTTGTCTTGTTTGGTTTATATTCTTGGAATCTTTTGGGCGAGTGGCTTTTCATGGGGCCCGATGCCTCAAAAGGAGGAAGAGCTCAAGATAACCCATGTAAGAGTAGTGTAACAAGTGAAAACCTAATAATAGAACTTAGGGGGATGTGTAGTAAAATACATAAGAAAATAATAATGGATACCTCATTTATGCATTAGGGCTACTGTAGACTAATGATAGACTAAGAAGGCCGTGGTCGGCAAAGTCGTAACCTCGTCCTCATGAGAGGTTATTGGCTCTGCATGAGCTACCCTATGGGGCTGACACCTCAAGTAGGAGGAAGGACCAGGATAACCATAGATGGGCATTGGTGCCTCAGTTAGGATAACCCATGTAGGCTATGCGATGACACTCTCCACTAGACACCCATATGCCTTGTTTCCTTGTTGGCCTCTAGAATTGTATTCTGATTGTTGTTTTAGATTCTGTTGGAAATGATTTATGATCGTTCTTTGGTTACTTGGTTAATGGTTATAGTCTCAGTTAATTGTGATGAGTTTCATGGCTTAATGTTATTACGTTGTCTCTTGGATGTTGTTGTTTGTCATTGTAATCCTTGAGGTTGTATTTGAGTTATTGTACTATGTTGTTCTTTTGGAGTTGGTTTGGAATTCATGGTCGTAATTACTTCCTTGTCACCTCTGAGTAGGGGGTGGGTTATTTATAACCCACATGGTCAGGTGGAACGTGCTCCACACCCATTGGGTTCCCCATCAATGTTCATCTTCTCAGCATTCTTCAGTTGGAGTTTGTACTAGATGTTCACTTTGTACTTCATTCATTATTTGTACTATTTATGTATCCCACATGTATAGGAGATTTATTGTATCTCATTATTGAGAGCATGCAGTGTAATATGAAACAATGATGTATTATGTAGGAACCTTTGTAAATCATTATGGTTGAGATTCATTATGATAGTAAAAGGTGATGCAATGGTATTGTTACTTATGGTTCATGGATGTACTTCTATAAATGGTTATTGTGATATATTGATGAATGGAAATTGATTAAGTTATTTGGTTTCATCTTTTTTTCCTTTCGATATGAGTTTGTTATGTGATGTAACCTCGTGTGCCCTAGAGAACTAGGTGTGATAATCTAATGTGCAATGTGAATATGTTTTAATGTTTAATTGCATGTTTACTTTGTATTATTTTAAAAAAAAACTATTTGCAATGTTTATTCTCTGGGGTTTGCACGACAGGCGTTACATTGCACCCATTACCATAAGAGAAATTGTAGTTAAATTTTATGTCTTTCATCAAAAATTATGGTTAGGGTTAGTAATTTTATCACCCTATGTTTGTTGTTTTAGTTATCTTTGTGCATCTTTTCCATTACACACATTAACATAGGAACAATTGCAAATTAACATAGGATTGATTGCCCACACACACACACACATATGTATATATGCAAAGGGTTAGTATGAAATCATAAGCATATTGGAGATAAAATTAGTTTGGTGGCTGTTTAGTGTTATTCTAATGGCTCTTTTACAATTTCTCTATTTGTCTATAATATTTAGTGCAATGTGATATAGCTGAAATTTTGAATGAAGTCTATGGCATTATACTGATTTTTACATGGGTTTTTTGCATAGATGATTAATTTATTGATATTTTTCATGTTAGATGTTTCTATCTTTGGTGTTATTTCCCATTTTGGAGACTTGAAAGAGATTATAGCTCTTTGAATTGAAGAAATTGGTTAAATCTTATTTCTTTCATTAAAAATATGGTTAGGGTTAGTAATTTTTTTGTTATTTAATGTTATTATAATAGCTCTTTTGATTTCTCTATTTGTCTATAATATTTAGTGCGGTGATGTATTTCGAAGGGTAAAAGCATAAAGTTGTGTCACACTTTCAACCAACTTATCAACACAACTAAATTTAATTATTTCTAACTAAAAATCAATTTTGGTCAAACATATGATCTAGTAAGATTCATTCTAGCTAAGTTAGATATTTCCACAACTTTTTAAACTAAAATTGTTGGCTAAAAATATATGGAGTACCACTTTGAGTCCAATTTACCAAAAAAAAAATTATTTGAAAAACTTAAAAGTTTCAATAACTCCTGCTAATGTAAATAACATTTTTTTTTAAAATATAAAAATACCCTTTTGTAGATCCATAAGTTTAATTTTCAAAAATATATTTATTTTAATAGTTTAATTATTTTTTATTTTTTATTTATTTATTTTTACTAAAAGTAGGTTATCAACACAAAATATTAGGTTGATTACTATGTCAAGCAAAAATACTAAAACTTATTTAAAAAAATATAAAAAAATATGATGCACTAGATAAAAGAATCTATTTTAAGATGGTATAATTTGTTTTCCATTTTAGATAAATATTTACATATATTTTTGATTCACGAACATTTTAATATTTATTTAAAAATATATATTTATCAAAATTGGAAAAAAATCCATGCACTAAAATTTCAAATTATAAATACACACAAAAATTTAGAAAAAAAAATTACTATAAAAGTTTGGCATCCCATGCAACTTCATTTTTTAGCATTTTATCAGCAACTAAATTATAACTTTAATTTATTAAAAACTAGTTTAAAATAAAAAAAATATTTTTTAAAAAAAATACAAACATAAAATATACTAAAAAATACATATTTTACTAGTTTACATCATTTCAAAATTCAAAACATATATGCCACTTTTTAGTGATTCAAGTTTAAAAATTGGATCAGTGTTGGTTGTTTCCTTTATAAAGTGTGACACAACTTTGTGCTTTTACCCTGAATTTTCAATGAAGTATGTGGGGTTATACTCATTTTGCATAGATTATTGCTACCTATTGGGTTTAGTAGTTATATTTAATGTGGCTTTGCATTCATCTGTGTTGTATGAATATGTTTCATGATATTCTTTTTCCCTCGTGTGTTTAAAGTCCGCGTAACAAACTGTTCTTCATGATATTCTTTTTTCCAGTTGTTCATAACAAACTATTGATTATCGTAGTTCACCTATTATATTCTCCATATTCTATTCATGATATTCTTGTTTCTTGATTTGTTCGAAGGAAAATTCATAAACTTTTCCCGATCCTTACTAACCAATGAGTGACGTTTAGGAACATTCTTTGTTCAAGAGGTAAGGTTCACATCATGACAAGCAGATTGAAAAATTATTGTTCTCTGGAATCTGTAAGCTTTTTTACATGGGTGTTTTTCATAGATGATTAATTCATTTGCGATATCATTATGGCTAATATTCAAATAAACAATGAATTTTTTAAAGAATACTTTTTACTCAATGTTAGTAATAAAAGACATGATTAAACTAAAGGAATGACTTTTTTTTTAAGATTACTTTTTTATTGAATCTTAGTAATAAAATACATGACTAATAAGTCTTTAAAAAGGGAGAATCCTTTAATGTTCCATACTTTTCCTAGATATTGTTTGTAAATGGTGTTATACCCTTTTTGGAGGCTTGTAAAAGATTATCGCTGTTTATGGGTGGAGAAATTGTAGTTAAATTTTCTTTTTTCCCATCAAAAAAATATGGTTACAGTTAGCATTTTTTTTGTCCCTCATTTATTGTTTGTAGTTATCTCTGTGCATCTTTGGCATTATACCCATTACCATAGGCGCAATTGTAGTTAAATCTTCTTTCTTTCATTAAAAATAATGGTTGGGTTTAATAATTTTATCACCCTTGGTTTATTGTTTTAGTTATCTTTGTGCATCTTTGGCATTATACCCATTAACATAGGACCAATTGTAGATTAATATAGGAGTAATTGCATCTATATATATATATGCAAAGGGTTAGTATGAAATTATAGGCATATTGGAGATAAAATTAGTTTAGTGGCTGTTAAGTGTTATTCTAATAGCTCTTTTACAATTTCTCTATTTGTCTATAATATTTAGTGCCAGGTAATAGGTTGAATTTTCAATTAAGTCTATGGGGTTGCACTCATTTTGCATAGATTATTGCTATCTATTGGATTTAGGAGTTGTATTTAATGTGGCTTTCTATTCATCTATCTTGTATCAATATGTTTCATGATATTATTTTTCCCTTATGTCTTTGAAGATTCCCATTACAGGTTGTTCTTCATGGGATTCTTTTTCCTGCTTCCCCATAAGAGACTATTGATTTCCATGGTTTTCCCCTTCTATTCTCCATATTTTATTCATGATATTTTCTTTAAGTTATGACAACAATTATATGATGCATTAATCTATGCAAAATTTGTATAATGCCACAGGCTTAATTGTAGATTTGAGCTACATTGCTTGGCATTAAATATTATAGACAAATCATTTATGAAAAATTCCCATGTAAAATGACTTGTAGCAAATAATTGTTATTCTAACACCTATTATACAATTTTTGTATTTCTCTTCAATATTTATTAACAATGAACATAGCTTGAACCTTGTATGAATATGTTCCATGATATTCTTTGTTCCTTGATCTACTTGAAGGTCCCTGAAACAAACTGCTCAGGTCTATTTATGTGGGTGGTGGATCTTGCTAATTATGTGGGATGGCAATGTCTTATATGAATATGTTTCATTATATTCTTTTTCCCTCATATGTTTTAGGTTCCCCACAACAAACTGTTCTTCATGATATTCTTGTTTTCAATTCCTCATAACAAACTGTTCATTATCGTAGTTTGCCTCTTCTATTCTCCATATCTTAAAGTTCTATTTAATGCGGGTTTGAGAGCATCTGTCATTTTCCTCTGATTCTTAAGTGTTTTCCTCATAGGTCTTTTCCAAATCCACTTTTCTGTTCTATCAATATGTTTCATGGTGTGTTTTTTTTCTCAACAGTTTGAACTTCCCCATAACAAATTGTTCTTCATGATATTCTTTTTTCCAGTTCTATATACCCAACTATTCATTATCATACTTTTCCTATTCTATTCTCCATATTTTAATGCTCTATTTAATGTGGGTTTTCAAACATCTCTAATTTTCCTTTGATTGTTAAGTGTTTTCCTAATAGGTCAATGAAATGCATGTATAGATTTGAGTTTGCAGCATATTCCTACTTACCAAAAATTCTATCAGCGTGTAGACAAGGTGTAACAACAAATTCTATGTGATTGTTGGCTTGTTAATTCAAAATTTAAGTTACAATGTTTCTCACTAAATATTATAGATACAACTTAAGAAAAGTATATTTTCCCACACTACAACACTCAATATTTCATTTACTCTGTTCGCCCCCATCCTACAACAATGACATAATGAATTAGCACCCCCACAATATATATATATATACACATACATACAATGTGAACTGTATGTGAAAATCAATGCTTCGAGACATAGACAAATACATATACATGAAATAGCATTGTTCCCTATACCAAACTATTCATTATCATACTTTTCCTGTTCTATTCTCCATATTTTAGTGTTCTATTTAATGTGGGTTTTCAAACATGTCTCTCATTTTCCTCTGATTGTTAAGTGTTTTTCTAATAGGTCAGTGAAATGCATGTATAGATTTGAGTTTGTAGCATATTACTACTTACCAGAAATTCTATCATAGTCTAGATAAGGTGTAACCGCAAATTCTATGTGACAATTGGCTTGTTAATTCAAAATCCAAGCTACATTATTTCCCACTAAATATTATAGGAAAAATATATGGAAATTACAAAACAACTATTAGAAAAACACTTAAGAATGATAGGTAGCATCGAGGATGTCCTGGTTGACAGGTTATTTGTTTTAAGTTTTTGTCAAAAAAAATTCCAACCCAACCATGAATTGGATTTTCCAATGGCAAAGATGTCTTGCCAGGTAGTGACTTGACCAATTTTTTTTGTGGCGATGTGGAGCTTGGTAATTATGTGGGTTGGAAGTGGTGGAGTTGGTGTCCTCGATACGTGGAAGTTGAATGGTAAGTGTTTCCTTTCGCAAGGGTTGATGCATTCTACTGTTGTTGTGTAGTGATGTTGGGTGAAGTAAATGTGTGTGGTCGAAGTAAATGGAATATTAAATGTTGTAGTGTGGGAAAGTATACTTTTATTAGGTTGCATTGTTGAAACAACCATTGTGGTGTTGGTTTCATAGCATTTTGTATAGGTTATTACACTCTTCTATTTTCTATGTTTTTCCCATGATATTATTTTCTCCTTCATCTATTAGTTACGTCTGCTTCTTAAGTGTTTTCCTAACATCTCTTGAAATTGTTTCATAAACTTCTTATCTTGTACCAATATACATCATGGATTTTTTTCTCCATGATCTGTTTGAATAGGTTTGCTTATAATAAAGTAGTAATTGATGTGGTTATTTTTTTTGCATGGAACATGTTATATGTCTTATATCAATATGTTTCATGACATTTGTTCTTCTTCATTTGTTTGAAGTTTTCCATAACAAACTCTTCTTCATGATATTCTTTTTTTCAGTTCCCCATAACGGACTCTAGCTCTCCCCAAGTTACTAGACAACCCTCAGGCACCAGCCCCATAGGTGTGTTGTTTACTTCCTTTTTGTTGCAGTCAATTGTATTGTCCCTTTCCTAGATGTATGGTTAGTTTGTTCATCAATTACACTGAATCTTAGATCTGTGAATTTTTTGTTACATTTTGTAGCATTATGTTGATATGCGTATGGATGTATGTATATACATATGCATATGCATATGTATATACATATATGTATTTGTATATGTATATGTACATATGCATATGCAATCAAAAAAAGTGAAACTCTTTGAGATGGAGGGTGTAACGAGGGAAGGAACAATGCATACACATAAGTAGTGATGGAATTACACTCTCTGAGGAAGGAAAAAATGCACCGTACCTTCCATTCATTACACTCTCCACCAAAAATGCATTGCATATGCATAGATATATTTACATATAGATATGCATGTATGTATATACAAATGAATATGCATATGCATATACATATATGCAAATGTACATTCAACCTAATTAGATGTATGCTTTGTTTGTTCTTCAATTAATTTTTTTCTTATATTAGTTTAGTGGCTCTTAAGTGTTATTTTCATTCGTGTTATACAATTTCTCTATCTGTCTTCAATATATATATATATATATGCGTATATGTATCTTTGTATGTTTCAAAGCATTGATTTCCACATACCATTTACAATCTACACCATGCTCTTTGTAAGTATTTGAAGTTAAATCAATTAGAAAGATACCAAGGAACTAACTATACAAAATGTGTATAACACCAAAGATGGACAGAGTATATATGTGTGTCTATATATATATATGTGTGTGTGTGTGTGTGTGTGTGTGTGTGTGTATGTGTGTATGTATGTATGTATTGGAAAGCATACTCTGAAATGTGCAAGAAAATATATTGATTAAGTTGCATTGTCAAAAGAGGCATTGTTGTGCTGGTTTCATAACAAATTACTTGATGAATCACTTGCTTTGTGCTTGTTTTATAGCAAATTGGATGGTTTTAAAACTTTGTGCTTCGGAATTTGTGAGTTGCATATAATATATATATATATATGTGTGTGTGTGTGTACATAGTGTGTATATATGTAGATGTATATATATATATATGTATGTATATGGATATATATATATATGTATACACACACACACACACACACACACACACACACACACACACACATATATATGTGTGTACATACACATACATATATATATATATATATATGTATATATATATATATATGTATATATATATATATGTATACATATATATATGTGTTTGTGTGTGTATGGGAAAGTACACTGTGAAATGTGTGAGAAAATATATTGGTTAGGTTTCATTGTTGAAAGAGCCATTGTGGTGTTGGTTTGATAGCAAACCATTGTAAAAATTGTTGCCTCCATCTCTCTTTCAAGTTCCCAATAACAAAATTTTCTTCATGATACTTTTTTTGGTTCCCCATGCAGACTATTCATTATCATATTTTGCATAAGAATCAGAAGTTAATGACAGATAATCAAGAACTTGCATTAAACATATTCAAACAATTCAAGAAATCTATGTAAGAGTTAGCTTGTGAATTCAAAATTTGAGCTACATTCTTTGGCACTAAACCCACATTAAATAGAACTTGTAAATGCAATGGGTGGCAATAATCTATGCAAAATGGCTATAAGCCCATAGAGTTAATTGGGAATTTGAGCTACATTTATTGGAACTAAATATTATAGAGAAGAAGAGAAGACTTGCCTGGGGTTTTTAATGACGACGTGGAGCTTACCTCTTCAATAAAGGATGTTCCTAAATGTTTCTCATTGGTCAATAAGGATTGCAAAAAAAATATGAATTTAGAATTGACAAGGAAACTGTCACATAGGTTGGTTGTCTTGTATCAATATGTTTCATGATATTCTTTTTCCCTCATCTACTTGAGTATCAATATGTTTCATGATATTCTTTTCCACTCATCTAATTGAAGCTTCATGTAATAGATTATTCTAATGTTCTTGTAACAAGGATTGTTTTCAATTTTTAAAATTTTGGAATTTTTGCCATGATTAATTTGTCTGGATGGAACTTGTTATATGTCTTGTATCAATATGTTTCATGATGTTCTTTTATACTCAACTATTTCAAGTGAGTTTGAAGTTGCTTGTTACATATTATTCTATTGTTCTTGTAACAAGCATTGTTTTCAATTTTTAGAATTCTGTAATTTTTGTCGTGGCTATTTTGTTTGGATGGAACATGTTATATGTCTTGTATCAATATGTTTCATTATAATTTTTACCTCATTTGTTTTAAGCTCCTTGTTACAAATTGTTCATTGTCATGGTTTAGCTCTTGTAAATTCTAAAATTTTGTACATTGCTAAAAACCGCAACCATAGTGTTCATCTATGTGTTTGGTCTACTTGCAACTTTTACATAGATAGATACATATACACATATATATGTATTGAATTACCCGTTTCATATTTAAAAATGTACATATATGTAGATATATATATCCATGTATACAGACCAAGACCAATGTGGCTTGTTTGAAAATCCAATAGTAATTTATATATACACATGTATATTAAAGTATGGTCTATGGTATCTTTATTTGTATTTATGTAGACTTTGATTCAAAAAGAGTAAAAAATACCAAAGGACGACAATGCCTGTTTCAACAATGCAACTTAATTGCTATATTTTCTCACACATTTTGGAGTGTACTTTCCCATACTGCAACATTGAATATTGCATTTACTTCCTCTAGCACCATGGTCCAACAGTGCCAGGATGCATTAACCCTCATGGGAGCAAGCAATTACTATTCTACTTCCATGTATTGAGGCAACCAACTCCACCATCACCAAACCATGTAATTAGCAAGCTCCATGTTTTTATAAACCCCTAGAAACCCCCCACCAGAAGTACATATGGATATATATATCTGGTTATATGTTTTTTTCTAAATGTGTGCACAAAAGGAAAATTCAATGCATATATGTACTTAGTCATTTTCATTCTTGTTGTATATTATATTGTTTGCATTAAAAATGATGAAGGCAACAGGTATCAACATATACAAATGTATGCATATACATATTTATATAAATATAGTAAAAAATTGCATGCATACAATAGTAAAATGGTTGCTAGATTATCAATATTTCTAACTTGTCTACCATTTGGCATTGGATGTTGCAATACATTAATATTTTATTTTCATTGTAAAACAGAGGTGCCAATTAGTCAACTATAATTGGAACATTTCCTCCCTCTAAAAGGTCCCAAAACTATGTTTGTGGAATCAGGCTTTGTGGATGGCTCTCCAGAGCCCCCCCAAATTGATTTGGTGACACCTCCCATAGGTCCCGCTATGGAGTTCATGTAAGGCCCCACCTTGTATGTGATTAGTAAAGCCCTAATATGTTTTATGTGATCCTAAATAGATGGTAAGAGTATTATGGATGACAAATAGTGTGATTATTTGATAATATTCTTGCTTATGCTACCATGAATGTAAGACCCCATTTCGTATCCCCATTTTATTTCAATCAAACAAGTAGTTAGATGATAATTATGATGAAATGAATGATAAAAATATTTTTAGGATTCATGGGCATTAACCTTGATTTAATTATGATAGATGCACATGTGAATTGTTGGATATAACTTGAAAGTGTTGGGTTATTTGGCATATTAAATTTTGGTAAATGGTTCATTGTTAATGTTATAGGAGTTTAAAATGAATTACTAAGGTGGTAAACAAAATGATGGAGTGACTATTTCATTGACTATATTCTTGTATTGGAGTAAGTGTGTATTTCCTTTGATTATAATGAAAATTGAATCATTAGGTTCATTTGATGTATTAATGAGTAAATAGTTCATGAGTGAAAATTATGTGAATTGGATTAGCTAATAATATGAAGAGATATATGATCTAATCATGTTGACCTTGGTAATGTGCAGAATCAAATATGCAAATAGGAGGATAGATAAATGTTGGAATCAAATCAAATACATCTTTGGGAAGTTCTAAGTGTAGCCCTATTTGACTTAGAAGGGTTTGAGGTTTTATTTGGTTGGGTGATTGAGTAGAATCCAATTGTAGGACATGTGATGTGAGTTTGGTTGGGGTTGGAACCCTTGGTTAAGATCAAAATTCGTATGGATTTTGTGTGGGTTTTAAAAAGGGATTATTGAATCAATTTCCTTGGTTTTTGAACAAGAATAGACCCCTAGGACCTATACCTATGGGTTTGGAACCTTTTGACACATGTGAACTTGTCCTTGGAGTGTGAAAAGACCCCTCAAAAGTCCACATTCATGAATGTGACAAATTCAAAAAGTGTTGGGGCTTGGGAAGAGTGACTTGTCACTCTCAACCTCCTACTCCCCAAAAGTTCTTGGAATTGGCACAAGACTCACACATGTGTGAGCACTTGTGGGAAAGAGTGTAGGTTTGGAGGATCCCTATAAATCTCAAAAAGATGGAAGATTTGGGCATTACCCACTTCTCCTCTTGGAGAACTTGAGTAAAGATGGTAGAAAGAAAGAGAAGAGGGGAGGAGTCCACTTCTATGAAAAGATAGTGATCATGATGGCTTGGCTTGGAGAGGAAAGATGGATGGAAGAGCTCAATCCCTTCACCTGAAAAAAAAAGAAGAAGAGATAAGTTCTTCCTATTTTCATCTACTTGGTTTATTTGTTGTTAGAAGATGGCATGTTGTATGGATCATGATTGAGAGTAGAGAGAGTAAAAAACCTAGATGCATGCAATTTGGCACTATGTTCATCTTATTTCCTTGTAAAAAAAAATAGAAAAAGAAAAAAATAAAACCTGAAAAGTCTCCATTCATCATCTTGGAGTTTAAAGGTTTACTTGCTCGAGGGTATGGCTAGAGCCCACAAGGCTCCATGACGCTATTACGGTAGGGTGGAGAGCAAGCCTTGCAAATTTGTGTGTTACTTATTGTTGCTAAATAATGTTGCAATATTGTAGAAAATGTATCTTATTCAAAAAAAAAAATTGAAGAAGGGAAGGAGATGCCTTAGTTGTTGGTGTGATTGTCCCATTTTTATGTTTAATTTGTAATGTTGAAGGTTTGGGTAATGAAAATTGTATCTTGCGATCATAAAGGAGATATTCTATGAAGTTTACACTAAAAAAAAAATTCATGGAATAAAGAAATATTTTCTTTGGAAAGGAAGGATTTTCTGCATTAGTCTTCTATGTTTCTTTTTGTGTATTGTAATAGAAGAAGTACTCTATGTGCATGCACAATAAGAAAAAAAAATCCATTTAAGTATTGTAATAAGGATAAAATTGAGTATGTAGCACCCTCCATTTTGCTCTTTTGATCGATCAGTGTTCTCCTTTATGTTGTGTTCTCTGCTAGTACTTTGCCTTGGTGCTTGGTTACTACTTGATCGCTATCTGTAATGCGATGTGATGATGCATTTTAATGTGATGGTATTTGATTATGATGTTATCATTATGGCATGCTTTAGATTAGCATTGTGAATATTTGAATTAATATGGTAAAAATGTTGTTGACTTAAGTATTAATGTTAGATTCATCAGTTTTGTAACACTGTATTGGTGAAGGGGACGGGATTGCACCACTCGCTTGCGAGCGCTCTGTGAATTCCGCGATTTCCTCTTCACGATGTGTTTGATCATATTATATATATATACACGTTCGACATGCTCTTTGTTGCAGGTTGGCAGGTACATGACATCGACTCCACCTGGTTCACATGTTTGAGCGTGTCCATTGACCAACGGTAACTGATTGGGAGATAGTAGCTAGGTTTTCTGTGTCAAGTCGTCACCCTAGTCATAGCGTGTTGTTGGGTTAGTTGTTTTAATTTGGTCATTTTCACCTTGAGTGTTTATTTAATTTCAATTTTAAAGTTTATTAAATGTTAGGTGTAATTTAATTGATGATTAAATGTATTTAGTTGCAATGTTGAAATACTAATTATTTTATTGATTTGTTTGATTTAATTAATACAATAATTATTGGGTTATTAATTGATTTGATTAATTAATAAAATTAAATTGAGTTTAATGATTAATGAGATTAATGGTGATTTTAATTAAAATAGTTGTTTTGGCGTTATTATATATTAGTTTCAAATTGAAATTGAAAATGGAAGTTATATTGGATATTTAAGATTTGATTAAAATAAAAGTAAAAACCTTGGTTAAATAGTTAGAGTTAAATTAAAATAAATAAATAAATGTTAATGTGTTTTAATTCCACTTTTGAAAAATTGTTGAGAAAATCATTTATTTGCAACTTTGAAATGCTTTTGTTTTAATGAATTTGGAAAATGCATGAAGCTTGAATTAAAAAATTAGAAATTGGTTTTAGAATTAAAAATTAGAAATATTCCCCACATGTTTTTAAAATATATTTGGTGAGTGGGATTTTTAGGGTTTTTGACCAATTTGGGGAAAAACCCTATTTTTGGATAATAAAATCTCATCTTTTTTTCAATCTTTCAATTTGGGAAAAGTTTTCTGGGAGGTGGCTTGATTTGGAATTGTGAAGGAGATTGAAGGTTTGCTTGAGCTGGATTTGAAGAGGATTTGGAAACTCCATTGGAATCTTCAAGCTTTGGAAAAAAATTAGGTTACTCTTATTCTTGTTTGCTCATTTTTGAAAATAGATTAAATCCTTGTTTGGTTGTTTGGAAATCTTTGTTGGTTGAGTGAAAATCTTTGAAATATTGTTTGGATTCAATTAAAACCCATGAAAATTTGTTTCAAAACTAGCAATAGATCTTGGAAGGATTCAAATGAAGAGTTTTAACTTCTTTGCCAATTTGGAGAAAACCCAAAAAAATTCATCATGTTATTGTGCTCATGTAATTTGTTGATAAATCCTCATGCTGGCTGGAATATCCATTGAAATAAATTTTGTTCTCTCTGTTAAATTTTTGTTCTGGTGTTTTTACCAGAATAAGGGTTTTGAATTTGATTTTTTTTCATTTTTAAACGAAATTGTGAAAATTAAATTTATTTTGTTGGTGTGGGGGCTGCCCATAGCCACCCCCCATCCATGGGGGCGCTGGCTGTGCAACGCTCCCCATGGCTAGGGAGGGGCTGCAAAGCAGCCACCAAAAAGGGTTGTTCCCCTGTGTGACGCTGCGTAGCAGCCACCACAGGGGGCGTCCCTGTTGGGGGTTGCGATGCTGCAAAGGTCTTTGGCCTTTTCTTTGTTTAATAAAAAAATTAAATTTATTAAAAAAATTAGTGTTTATTTAATTTTGTTTTATAATATATATTTATTATAATATATATATAATATATATTA
This sequence comes from Sequoia sempervirens, assembly GCA_007258455.2. Taxonomy (NCBI): domain Eukaryota; kingdom Viridiplantae; phylum Streptophyta; class Pinopsida; order Cupressales; family Cupressaceae; genus Sequoia; species Sequoia sempervirens. Next base: position 15,921 of record VDFB02363154.1, read on the forward strand.
ATTTTAATTATGTATATATTATATATTTATTATAATATATATATATATATATTATACTTATTAATTTTAAATTATATGTAGATAATTATATACATTTAAAGAATAATTTGTTATATGAAATTTTAAATGGGAGTTTAAATTTATATTTAAATAATTGAATTTTATGCAAATAAAATAATATTTTATTTGACATATTAAAATAATGTTAAATAGTAAATAGAAATTTTAAAATGATTATGTGATTTTTATAGTTGAAGGAAATTGATATTTTAATAAATAGACGTAAAGTTTTAAAGAATTGATTTTAAGCAATTATTTAAATGTATATTAAAGACATAATTTGTATATGTAAAATAATAAGAAACTAAATATGATTAATTGAAATGTATAGATTATTAGATATATTTTAATTAATGGGGTTTTAAATTATTAGATATATTTATTTGTAAATAAGCAAGTTAATATACTATGATATTTAATTGTATTGATATTGCACTGGTACTTTACTTTAATAGACGCATTAAGTGATATCATAATCAAATGTATTAAGATGATTATCGTCATGCTATTAGAGGCAAGAGTGGAGTTTAGAAAATCTAATGTTTTATTTGAAATATTGATTTTAGTTGATTGAATATCCTATGTTGCAATATGGATTAAGTGATTTAATTTAAATATTATTTATTAAAATATCTTGATTTTGAATATAATAGTGAAACTTAGAGATAACGAATGTTTTATTTAAATCAGATGACTTTATTTGTCAAATGTTTGATTTATTTATAATTTGGTTTTGATTATTACGGATAATCGTGACAATGAAATTAAATAGACAGATTTAAAATATAGATTATCTTAAGATGATTTTGTTACGAAATAGAAGCAAAAGTGGATTTTATATTCAGGAATTTATTTAGAACGATGAATTTTAATAGACGAATGATTAATTTAAAAGTGGATTTCGAATAATCAAATGCTTTTACTTTAAAAGTTGATTTTCATTAATATAAGTAATTGGGAAAACGAAATATAATTATTGGTTTTTAACTCCTTAAGTTGTCAACGTACTTTGATTTACTATTAAGTATATTTGTTTTGGAATATAATTGTATTCAAGTAGAGATAAGACTTAGTTGATTTATTTGATGCTAAGATGAAATAAAGACTGAATTATTTAATCTAAATGCTTATTTATTAAAATGTTTTAATTATAAAATACGATTGCGGAACTTAGAGATAATGATTGGTTTAAACTTTAATCAGATGACTTCATTGATTTAAGTGTTGTGATTATGTTATAATTGTGGAATTTAGAAGTTAATGAATGATTTATTTCAGTCAAATGACTTTAATCACTAAGAGGCTTTGAATATGAATTTAATTGTGAACCTTAGAGTAAAATGATTGGTTTTGAAGTATTTCTATGTCGTGAAATGAAATTAGTGTATTTGATTGGTTATTTGCAAGAAATGGAAATTGTGATTGACTAGATTTAGGAAATCCAAACATTAGTTCATTTAACTGCTCGAAATGCTTTTAGTGTGAAATTGTTCTTTCTCGATGTTGGGAGAATAGAGTAAATGTTTGAAGTCTTCTAGATAGGAGTTCATTTATTGGTATGGGTTGAGGTACGTGAGTCAAATTTTGATGTATCATGGGAAAATGTGCATAGTGACACCATGTTGTTTCACCCGGTTCTCACAAACGGGGATGATTTGTACCTCCTTGGGAATAGGAGAGGGTTATGTGGTTTGTACCTCCTTTGGAAGGAGTGCAGTTTGTATTTTGTTTGCCTCCAGTGTTTGGAGAGGATTTTGACCTTGTTGCCTCCAGTGTTTGGAGAGGGTCTTGACCTTGTTGCCTCCAGTGTTTGGAGTGAGTTTCTTGATTTGTTACCTCCTTGGATTGGTGAGGTCGTACTATCTAGTTACCTATTGTGGTTTTCACCGTGTGTGTTGTCTTAGAAGAGTGGCTTGCAATGGGGGCCGACACACAAAGTGGTGTCAGGGATAACCCTTTGCAAGTTGGTTAATTCAATGATAACTAAATAAACTTTTAGAAGCTTAGGTTGCATCAAACATTAAACAAGATTAATTGCCTTGCTCATGGATCCAAGGGCCTGTTTTAGACTTGGGATGAGACGAGAAGGCCTGGAATGGCAAGATCATCTATCTCGTCTTCACGAGAGGTATTTGATTCCACATGAGTGAGCATGGGTGCCGGGATTTCAGTAGAGGCCACCAGGATAACCCATGGTGTGGGGGCCAGAGCCTAGGAAGATTCCCAGAGGATATCCCTTGATGAGCTATGTGATGACACTCTTCCTAAGTCAACAATTTGTACTTGGTATTTGTGACACTCTTGATCTATTCTATGTCTGGAAGTAATGTAACCTATATTAGTGATGTGTGAGTTGTACTAGAGTTATTGGTTTGACTCTTCAGTTCATGTGATGTGGTACTTGTATTGATTTTGTATCAGTTTTGTGTAGCCTGTGTCTAGTGGTAGATGGTCTTGTGTAGGAATTCCTTATTACTATCTCCTAGCACGGAGGGAGTGGCACCTTTGGGTTCCATGTGGTCGGGTGGCATGTGCATCTTAATCCGTTGGTTCTTTTTCTTGTTCATGTGGTTGTGATTTCTAGTTGGAGAGCTCGTGGGAATTAGATTCTTCTCATGCCTTGTTCTCTTAGTACTTATTGTAATTTTATTACCCCTCATTTGTTATCGAGGTGGAATTTGTAATATGTTATCATACTTGTTGGATTTACCTCATTCAAGGAATGAGTGTTGTAATCATATTGTAAGTTATATTATTGGAATCAAGAGGTATCTCTTACTCTTGGATGTAAATTATTCTGAATAGAATGTATGTGAACTTTAATTGTTAAGTAATTATATGGTATGGTTTTAAATTCTTGTTCCGTGTTTGGTTTAAGTAACACAGTCTCGTAACCTTAGGGGATTGGTTGGCATTGGTTAGTGAACATGTATGTTAATTGTTCATGTTTTTTAAAAAATAAAAATTAGTTCGTTTGTGTAGTAAATTGCAACTTCCCCTAGGGTTGCGTGGTGGGGCGTTACACATGGTATCAAAGCCCGAGTTAAAACACTGGGTACTCTGGGATTATGTTGCACCCATTATGTGGTAAGCTGTGTTCGTTTATACATTGGGCACTATGAGCCCATTGTATTGACCTAGTTGTTTTACTCCTTCAGGTGGTTTTCCTTTTCGGTTGATGTCTCGTGTTTGCCCAGAAGTTGTTATTAGGAGGTGTAGGTCCAATGGTGCAGGAAACCAGTGGAAGGGATAGGATCCTCGGTGTAGTGCACAATGCACCAATATCCTCTCTACTGGAAGAATGCATTATGGACGATTGTGTGGTGTGTAAGTTTGGGGTGTTTTGTGTGGTGGACGACAATCAGTTTTGTTGATTGTTCCCGCCCCTGCATGTCTTTTGATGAATGCTTTGTGAGGGTTGGTTAGGCCCGCGAGCCTACCAAGAAGTGTGCTTTGTTTGATCTCCTTTTTGTTGCATGGATCTTTCATTGTGTAAAGGGTTGTGACCCTTGAGTGGTTCTTGAAGTGTGGTTGCAGTGTGTTTGTTGGGTGTGTTCGAAGTGCTTGCGGTTGCAAGATAGTCATAGGACCTCTTGCCTTGAGTGCCTTAGTATGGTGTTTTTGAGGGCGGAATTTCCCAACCTTGTCTTGTGTTGTGGAAAAATGATGCTCATGTCTTGGAAGTTCTGTTTGACCTTGAGGGTGCCAAGGAGTTCCTTGGGTGTGGATTCTCTTTTGGAGTCTTGTTATTTTCTTCCCCATGCAAGTATCTGATGCATGTTTTCTTGTGCTTTACCTCTTTGTGCAAGTGATTGCCTGATTGACCCCTATGTGGTGTTGGAGTTGCTTTTGCATGTTATATTGAATAGAGAATTATGAAATATGATAATAGGAAATGAATGAATATGTTAGTTCATAGAGATTTGTGCATGCCCTCATATGGTTGATGCATTGTGTGATGACGAAACCATGATTACATTAGTGCCTATGTTAGAATTGTAAATATCTTGTCTTCTCTCTCTTTCCATTGGGTTAATGAAGATACCTATCCTTAAATGTGTGGGGTATTCACACCCAGGGTATGTTGATCTTATGCGAAAATGTTTATGTATACATGAAGGTTTGTTTTAGTAGAATCGAACCTTGGGTAAAGGACCTAAGTCCCCAAGTTGCATTCATAATTATGAAAAAGGTATAGTATAAATAGAAAAATCGTTGTGTAGTTAGTAAAAGTTCAGAGAAAAAGAATTAGTGAAACAATTGCATGTTAATGCTAATTGCATAATAGGTGCATCTTGTTGGTAAGGCCTATAGTCCCCAACATTATTGTTAAGTCTAAGAAATCATATAAATGTTAAATTATTGTACCTGGATTCAAAATGCAAAAAGTTAGATGAACGTTGAAATGATAATGTTGCATACCTTGCCTTGAGTAAATGTTGTAATGATATCCCATTAGGTGTGACCTTATGATGATTCTCATTGATGTGTATTGATGCATAGGGCACTATGTATGTTCACCCATGGATATGTGATTTAGAGATTTGGTGGGGGGATGCTCACCATGATTGATTGTATAGGTTGATAGTGTGCCTGGTTGTGTTGTGAATAGCACGGGTTGTTGTTATTTTATAATGAGCTATGAAGTGATTCAGTTTTTGAACCATTAATCATGTGTGAACTTATGAAGTTTGTACCAGGGGTGCTTGTAGGCTTCCAGGAGTAAGCCTGACCCTAGGGGGGAGGATGTAACACCCCTCCATTTTGGCTCTTTGATCGACAATGTTTTCTTTGTAATGGTTGTGTTTGATTATACTTTGACTTTGGAACTTGGTGATCATTTGTCGTAATTGATTAGTGATGCGTATGTTATATTGAAATGTGATGATTGTGTCTGAATATGCGTTGAATTTGGAACTTGGTTACTTCTGATTGCAATAATTAAATGATGTGAAGCTATATTTTGATGTGATTTTATTCTAATGCCATCTTTATGACATGTTTTGGAGTAACTTAGAAGATATTTGATTAAATGATGTTTTATGCTATTGATCATATCTTTGATGTTAGATGCGTCAGTTAGTGATACTGTATTGGTGAAGGGGATGGGGTTGTATGACTCGTTTGCGAGCGCCCTACAATTCTGAGATTCCCTCTTCACAATGTGTTTGATCATATCATATATATATTGCACGATCAACATGCTCTTTGTTGCAGGTTGGCAGGTACATGACATCGACTCCACCTGGTTTCAAAGGTTTGAGCGTGTCCATTTACCAACGATAATCGATTGGGAGATAGTAGCTAGGTTTTCCATGCCAAGTCGTCACCCTAGTCTTAGCGTGTTGTCGGGTTGT
>VDFB02363155.1:0-34799 GCA_007258455.2 Sequoia sempervirens
AAACAAAGTCACTAAGCAAAGATAACAAAAATTGGCTCTCACATGTGTTGAAACCTCATGATTTATAAGAAAGTCAAAATCCCAAAAGGAAAGTCCTTGAGTCAAAGTTCAAAATTTAGGAGTCACACTCGAAAGGTCATCAAGAAATACAATAGGAAGTGCAATCAAAAGAAACATATCAAAATAAGCAAAAAATTCACAAGGCTCTATAAACTCATTCCTTTGAACAATCCAGAAATGTATGCTCAATTTGAACCACTTCTTAGTTATAGAGGTCCTTAGAAGTATCGTATGTTCTTCAATACTGAGATCTAGTAAACAAGTGTCTTTTTAGGTACATCCTAGGATCAAAATCAAACCCCCATCCATCTTTGAACATCAAAACCAAAATCATCTCATCATCAACTATTTGAAAGTCTTGGAAAAATCCTTCATGTTAAACTTTGGGCAAAGCATTTGGAATCAATCCTAAATCACCTTGTTTGATTGAATGTGTGTAGATGCATCCTTCTCCACATATTTGATCAAATTATCAAAACTTGTGAACAAATTCATCCCTTGATAAACATCCAACATCTAGGGATTTAAGAGTTCATTATCAAAATCATCTTGTTTGGATAGGAGTGTTTAGATGAATCCTTCTTCTCACACTTAGACAAATTAGCATCTTGTGAACGATTTAACTCTATGACAACATCCAACCTCTTAGAGTTCGTGAGTTCACCAAAATCCGAATCCAAAACAAATCAATCCAAAATCAAGTCCTAAAGTTTAACATGCCCTTCAAGATTTTCTCAAGAGTTCCAATCATCCATCAAACATCCATCTTACACCCATATCATTATCATCCTTTGATCTTGAAAACATCCTAATTTTTTTTCTCTTTTTGTGCCTAAAGATATATCAATACCAAAGAATTGGAGATTCATCTCCCATATTCTTGAAAAATTGATCCCTATTTTATGGTGCAGACTAGATCTCAACACAAGAACATGGAAGCCAACAAAAAAACACCCGCTTCAAGTAACCTAAGCCAAAAAAACTCCGAAATGAATCTCGTTGAATCAAGCAATCCTTTGACTAACTTTCTCTCACCATCACAAAATCCACAAGAGGAAAGCTAAGAAGAGGATCTTACATTTGGGATGTCACATGAGGAAATCACCGAAATGATCCAAAATTCGAAGAACCATAAGATCATCAATATCATGATGAGACTTAACCCTTCACTATACATGCTCGAACTAGAAAAAAAGGGGCCAAACTACCTTCTAATTTTGACGTGAGCTCTATAGTGGAACCATCTTTAGAGGTCATGCCTCCAATTTCATCCACACTCCCCATCTCATCTACACCCCCATCCCAAAGCATCACTCAAAACATCCCACAGATCACAACATCTTTTTCTCCAACTCAACCTAATGTTAATAAGGGAAGTGCATTTCTTAATGCCATTCAAACACACCCCCTTTTCAATAATCAAGACTTGGATGAAAAAACTATTTTGGAACAAAACATACCCCAAAATCCATTACATAAGTATGCCCCTCTCACTTTCCATGATCCTAATGATCCATAATCATTATCCTTTCGTGCAACACCCCAAACCTCTCTCCCCATAACTTGACAGGGAGAGGGTGACATATTCGGACTAGGGGGCATTTTTGACACTGCACCATTTTCTCAAGAAATCACATCTCTCACATTTTCCCCTCTTCTGCCATTACCACCATTATCCACACCACTACTTGGTTTAGGACTTCCAACTTTACCAAATATCAATCAAAATCAAACCAACATCCCAAACATCAATCAAAACATCACACCAAACTTTCAAAACTTGTAATTGACATCACAACAACAGATGACAACTACACAAGCAATCGCAACATCATCAACCACCCCTCTAACATCTCAAAGCATGGTCTCTCAAGGACCAACCACATCGATCGTGACATCCACCACTCAAATCAACAACACGACAACACCTCTCACCACCACCACAAGCACAATTCTGAATCCACCACCACCCCCACCACAACCAAGCTCCAATATATCAAGCCAATACATCATGGAATTACAAGCAGCTCAGCAAGTTTCTTATCAAAAGGCAAACCTGCAAGTAAAAAAACAAAAAGCCGCACAAATAGTTGCTCAACAAGCCACACAATTAGTTGCTCAACAAGTCGTGTAACTAGTTGCCCAACAAGCTGCTCAAGTGACGCAAGATGCTCAAGCTGCCCAAATCGCACAACAAGCGCAGTAGGCTACACAATCCTAAGCCTTATTGCAACAACAACAACAACAAGCCACTCAAGCTGCACAAGCACAAGCACAAGCTCAAGCTCAAGCTCAAGTGCACACCCAATATCAAGCACAACAAGCACAGGCACAAGCACAATATCTCACACAAAAATAAGCAGCACAACTACAAGCATATTAGCAAGCAATAAAACAATACCAAGAGTAGCAAGAAGCAACCCAATTAGCAGCCCAACAACAAGCATTGTTGGTGCAACAACAATCACAATAGCAGGCTCAACAACAGGCAATCCTGGCAGAACAACAACAAGACCAACAACAAGTGTTGTTTATACAACAACAAGTGCAAGCATACATGGCTCAACAGAATGTACAAATACCACCAATCAACACATCAACCAATCCAACCATCACACCCACAAGCGAACCACCTCAGAACACTTTCATCCCACCTCCTGATCTGCAAAATGATGTGACAACACAAATCAGGTTGCTCTCGCAACAAGTGCTTGACCTTCAATCAGGGAAAACCACAAGAACATCTAGTAACTTGTGTCCTTATCCATTCAATAGGAGCCTCATGATGAAACCATTCCCGAAGGGATTTGAGATCCCCAAGTTTGACAAGTACCATGGGACGGGAAACTCTGAAGATCACATCAGGAAATTCCAACTTCATTGCATGGAAGTTGCGTATGACGATACCTATCTAATGCGGCTATTTCCTAGGAGTTTGGCTGGCCACGCTATGGAATGGTTCTCTCACCTACCCATAGGAATGAAGACATTCCAAGAAATCATAGATGCATTCATCAAAAACTACACATGCAATATCGCCATGGATGTTAGTCTTGAAGAACTATTAGCTCTAAAACAAGGTAAGAATGAATCATTCACTTCATTCCTACAACGATGGCGAATCAAGGCCAATCAGAGCAAATGGGTCATGCCTGAGGAACAACAAGTATGCACTATCATATCCAACCTTGACGACCTCTTGGCATTCCATCTCAAGGTCCAAGGGATCACCACATATGACCAGTTGATTTCCAAGGTGCTCAGCATCGAACGAGCCCTTATGACACAACCTAGAGGATCAACTTCATATCCTGAACAACAAAATAATTGCCCACCCACCAATTATAATGAAAAACCTCGCACATGGGAAAGAAACAAAAATGTTACGAACAATGGTGTCGTTGATGCCAAAGTTTTCATCAGTGCACCTCAACAAAACACACCCACACCACAACAACAAATCCAAAACCATCATCAAACGAACACAACACAACAACCAAACAACCAAGCAATCAATATCGTCAATGACCAAAGAGGACCTCCCCAACAAAACAAGAACTTCACCAAGCAAAAGTACACTGCTCTCGGGGAACCACTTGAAGTCATCATGAAGAAATTACTAAATGAAAACCTCATCAAGATTCCCACCTACGAGAACTACCAAGAACCAAATGTTAAACCTCCTTGGTACAATGAAAATCAGCTCTGCGATTTCCATAAAATCAAAGGGCACACCACGAAAAGCTGCATGAGACTAAATAACATAGTCCAAGACCTTATTAATCAAAGGATCGTAAATGTGGAACAACCAACAGGGAATCAAAATCTCAAAATATACATGAATCTGATGCCTAACCATAACAATAAAGGGAGCAATAAAACTGATAAGGGGAAAGGCACCTTCAAAAACATGAATCATGTGTATAAAACTTTTGTCACCTCCCTAGATGAATACTGCACAGTAATCACTATCAAAGGAGATCAAGCCTATTGTGGAGTCACCACAAGAGGAAAAAAAGTTACTATCGCAGGATCATCTCAACCAAATCATCTCAACCAAAAATAACTTTCATGTCCAATTCAAGATTCGTTCCCAATGGGTACAATGTCCTTGATCAGAAAAAAAGAACACCAACACAAATCTCCATCATGGATTTGTTAAAAATATCATTCGCCCACAAGAAAATCCTTGAGGAAGCATTGGCTTCATCCACCATCCCCACAGATCTTGATGCGGAACAATTCCAAGCTATGGTCAGAAATATCATTACCCCGAATCTCCTTACGTTCTTCGACCAAGATTTTCCCACTCAACCATCTCATAACCGTGCACTCCACTTAGAGTTCCTAGTATAGAAAAGTAAATTCAAGTGACTCTTGGTGGATGGAGGTGCAGGCTTGAATATTTGTTCCCTCAAGCTCATTAAACAATTAAAAATCTCATAGGATTCCATCGAAAAAGGAAAAGGCATTACAATCAGAGCATATGATGATTAGGAAAGAGTGTCCCAAGGCACAATTAGAATCCCTATTCAAGTAGGGCCAGCTATCATGGAAACCACCTATCAGGTCCTAGACCTCGACTTACCCTATAACATTCTCCTAGGACGTCGATAGATCCATGCAATGCAGGTGGTAGCATCAACTTTCCATCAATGTGTCAAATTCAGATATGAAGGACAAGAGGTCACCATCCATGAAGATCTTGAACCATTCTCCTATTGCAAGAACCTTGAGGCAAAATACTACAAAATCCCTCAAGTGCCTAAAAATGATGAAGGCCCATCAACACCGTACATTGATCCAACCACTCTCGCATCCAATTATGCGACAGAGACACCCACCACTCCCACCATCCCCACCATCTCTAATATCAAATTCATCATCCAGGATAATGGTTGCAGAAACTACATGATTCCCAAAAATGATTTTGTGGTAGGAGAGTTACCACAATCTCCCAGATCATGAGGACGTCTGCAATCAAATGAAGCTTCCACATCTCAAACATCCCCTGAAGACTATCCCAACTTCAAAATTTGGGGAGATTTCGACCAAGAAGTCATAGAGAAGGACCCATCTCATCTCCTATACCAAGATAATAGACTAGTAGGCAATCTACCAATGGATGACAGAAGCAAAGGTTTGCAAATGATGCTCGCAATGTACTATGATAGAAACCAGAGACCTGGACAAAATGACAATGGGCTTATAATACCTATCATTCTGGAGACACGAATGAGAAATCTTGGCCTTGGATGTACCCCTTTGAGTATAACCAAACGTGTTCGAAGTCCTCCAGTTAGAAAGGTCAATAATCCTCCTCAGCTATCCGCAGCCAAACTTCGTTTACCCATATCTACAGGTCAAGTCATAGACAACTTTACATTTGACATAACTAACATCTGTAGTAGTAGTGATGATGAGGATCCCATATCCAACCTACCTAGGCTCTTTGAGGATACCACTCTTCTCATGATTAGCACCTTATCATTTGAGTCAGACCATCAAAATCATGAAATCTACCTAGTTTAGCCCCAACTCATCGATTATGACCAACGAGGACCACCAATTCTTGACACATTCGAAAACGATGAGGCACTCTCAGAATTCATGGGACTACGGGAGAATATTCCATGTGGGGATCACAAAGCAAGACTCATCATTGAGCTAGATACACATGCCTATTATGGGGAAACGATTAAATCCCTCAGTCGCAAAAGTGAGAAATTAAGAATAATATCTAAGTCCTTCAGTGAAAACCACATTGTGGCACTCTCCAACATGAAAAAAGTAAAAAGAAAGGACACATCCAACGGTGAAAACCTCTCTGAGGCACCTAAGGATGGGGGATTCAATCTTCCTTTCAGAGCTCTTCATCAAGAAAAATCAACAGTCCTAGCAGAAAAGTGCAATCCAATTAATCTAGGAACATAGGAGACCCCACACATCACATTCTATGCGGATTCACTACTATCAGAGGAACGGGAACTCCTAGCAGCCTTCTTGAGAGAGAGACAGGTAAACTTTGCATGGAGCTACGCAGACATTCCAGGGCTTGACCCAGAAATTATAGTTCATCACCTAGCAGTATATCCTGAAGCAAAACCCATTACATAAAAGCTTAAGAAAATGCACCCTCAGATCGCCCTACTAGTCAAAATGGAACTAAAGAAGCTATTACATGCAAGATTCATTCTACCGATAAACTATCCAGAATGGGTGTCAAACCTGGTTCCCATCTCAAAACCCGATGGGGGCATCAGAATCTGCACAGATTTCAGGGACTTAAACAAAGCATGTCCAAAAGATGATTTCCCGTTGCCCAACATTGACATGATCGTAGACATGACGGCGGGATATGAAATTCTTTCCTTGATGGACGGTTTCTCAGGATACAACTAGATAATGATTGCTAAAGAAGACCAACACAAAATGGCCTTCACTTGTCCATGGGGGACTTACTGCTGGAATATGATGTCATTCGGCTTGAAGAATGCAGGAGCAACATACCAAAGGGCCATGACATTAATCTTCCATGACATGATCCATAAAACTATCGAATATTATGTCGATGACATACTAGCCAAATCCAGAAAGAGGATCATATAGCAACCTTAAGTGCCATTTTTGATAGGCTGGAGGAATACAAGGTCTAATTAAATCCAAACAAGTGCATCTTCGACATACAATCAGGAAAGTTGCTAGGGTACATAGTGTCAATGAGAGGTATTGAGGTAGACCCAACAAAGGTAAAATCAATCCTTGAGATGGAGGCACCCAAAACATTGAAACAATTGAGAGGTCTCCAAGGCAGGCTTCAGTCCATCCGAAGATTCATAGCACAACTGGCAGATAAATAGAATCCATACTCTCACCTACTTCACAAGGGAGAAGCGTACAAGTGGGATAACAAGTGTGAAGAAGCCTTCAATAAGATCAAAGAATATCTGCTTACACCACTTGTCCTAATGCCACCAATCCCAAGAAATCCATTAATTCTCTATGTGTCAACAACAATAGCAGCCCTTGGTGCTCTCCTAGCTCAACATGACAAAAATGAGACAGAAAGGGCCATATATTATATCAGCAGGAAAATGGTTGGGCATGAGTTAAATTACTCATTCATTGAGAAAGCATGTTTAGCAGTAGTGTTTGCTTCACAAAAATTTAGACATTACATGTTCACACACAAAATAAAACTCATCGCCAAATCAACCCTCTCAAGTACTTACTGTCAAAAGTAATGCTCACTGGAAGAATGGAAAAATGGGTCATGATACTATCAGAGTATGACATTGAATATGTAGAGAGGAAAGCAATTAAAGGCCAAGTTATCATAGATCAGCTTGCAGAAGCACCAATCTATTCAAAGAATCCTCTCATCTCAGAGTTCCCAGACGAATCTATCTTCAACCTCAGCATAGCTGACCACTAGAAACTTTACTTTGATGGCTCATACACACAACATGGATTAGGAGCCGGTGTCTTCTTTATCACCCCACAAGGGGACAACATACCAAGATCCTATAAATTGGTGTTTCCCTGCACCAACAACATTGCAGAATACGAGGCTTTAACCATAGGTCTCAAAATAGCATTGCAGTGGCACATCATATCCCTCAAAGTATACAGAGACTCCCAGTTGATAATAAACCAAGTGAATGGTGAGTACTAGACTAAGGATGATAAGCTCACTCTATACAAGAAACTGGTGGAGACTCTCAAGGAATCCTTTATCGAAATCACATTTGAGCAGATAACCAGAGCCAACAATAGAGTAGCAGACACCATGGCAACAATTGGATCCCTACTGGACATTCCTTGCAACGTTCTAAAGCATGAATTCTTGGTAGAGCAGCTTCTCGTGCCCGAATTCGAGGTACCAGAATCAGAATTTGTGTGTGAAATTGTTGGTCCCGGTGATCCCTGGTACCATGACATTTATACCTACCTCTAAATAAGCGTTATACCTGTTGACTTATCCTCAACCTTAAAATGCACCTTTGTCAAAAACGCATCCCGATTCGTCATCCTAGGAGATACCTTGTACTGTAGAAGCATAGAGGGAACCTTATTACATTGTTTAAATGCTGAGGAGGCATTGACCGCTTTAACTGAAGTACATAATGACATATGTGGTTCACACTCGAGTGGAATGACCCTAGCCAAGAAATTGTTGAGGATGGGGTATTATTGGCCTACAATGGAAAGAGAGGCACATGACTACGTCAAAAGGTGTTTACAATGTCAACAACATGGAGACCTCATCCATGCTCTAGCTCAAGAACTTCATCCCATCATCACACCATGGCCCTTTTCGCAGTGGGGACTCGATCTCATTGGAAAAATCACTCCCACTTCATCTAATGGCCACAAGTTCATCATAACCGCCACTGAGTACTTTACCAAGTGGGTGGAAGCCATACCCATGACATATATAACCAGGAAGCAGATATCAAAGTTCATCTTGAACTATCTCATTTTCCGCTACGGTGTCTCACAAGCCATTATCTCAAATAATGGGACACCATTCAAGAATCAGGATGTTCATGACTTGTGTGAAAAATTCAAAATCCAACATCGCTTCTCCACCCCATACTATCCCCAAGGCAATGGCCAAGCAGAAGCCACAAATAAAACCACTTTAATGATCCTCAAGAAAACAATCAATGACATAGGTCATGGCTGGCATTTGTAGCTCAATACCACCTTCCATGCCTACTGAACCAGCATCTGCACACCCACCGATGCCACCCCCTTCTCCCTGGTCTATGGATCAAAAGTAGTACTCCCCATTGAGATAAAGCTCATGTCAATAAGAATATCACTACAAAACCTCATCACAGATGAGGAGTACCGAGTATCAAGACTGAATGAGCTGGAGCTATTGGATGAGTGGCGTATAGATTCTTTAAATCATTTTCAAGTCTATCAGAATAGACTCAAGAGGAGCCATAACAAGAAAATTAGAAGCAGGACGTTCCAAGTCGGAGAACTGGTACTAAAAGAGAATCAAAAGAACGTCCCAAATCCAAACAGCAAAGGAAAATTTGAACCCAATTGGTTGGGACCATTTGTTATCACAACAAGCTATAAGTCAAGGGCATATTAGTTATCAACACCCAAAGGGGAAGCTCTGTAAGAGCCCATGAACAACTCTCATCTCAAAAAGTTTTATGCCTAACCTTTCAAGGTATAGAACCAAAAAATCAAAAAATCAAAAAATGTCCTAAAAAAATAGTTACCTTGGCGAAAACTTGGCAAACAGGCGTCTTGGTGACAACAAAAAAAAAAAGAAAAAATCCAAAAAAAAGAAAAAGGATCAAAAATAGTAAAGAGAAAAATCGTCCTCTAGTGAAAACCACTTTGGTGGCACTTTGGACAAGTACCTTGGTGAAAACCTATCAAATAGGCGCCTTGTGTAAATAAGCATGTTCCATCCACTAGGATCTTCACGGCTTGTTCTGCATCATCCATCCATTACATTTCCATCATCCATTGCATTCAAATCTCCATCCATCACCCATCCATTTGACATCCACATCATAGCTTGGTCTTGTGCTCATATCATGGTCCCTCCTAGTACTACTCGGCCCATCCTCAAGGTCAATTTGTCTTGCCTTTATCGGAGTAGTCTATTGCATCACGTTGGGGGCATATTCTAATCGGATCAGATTCGTGTATATTCTTGAAGTCCTAAAATTAGAAAATCCAAAAACATCAGAAAATCCAAGAAAATCCAAAAAACATCCAAAATCATATCAAAATCCAAAAATAGGTCAAAAAGTCAAAAATTCAAAAACAAAGTCGTCTTGTCGAACTACGGGTCTCTGAGCCTTAAACGTAAGCAAGGTTGATCTTTGATCATCCCCCGAGACACTTAGGTCAGTCCTTTATGAGTCTATCATAATAAACTGACATTTCATCATGTATATCTTCATCTGTAAATCGTTCAAGTCGTCAGTCGAACTATGTGGTCTTTGTGTGTATAACTAGGCAAGGCTAATCCGTTGATCAGCCCCTGAGGCCCCTAGGATAGGTCCTTAGGTTAGTCTCTTGGTCAAAATCTTAGAAAACCCCAAAACATTGGAAAATAAAAAAAATCAAAACATTTGAAAATCTCGAAAAATACCAAAAAATAGCCTCAAAAAAATTTCAAAATGTCAAAAACATCCAAATATTTGAAAAAAATCCATCTGTCTCATCTCGCTTGCACCCACAATAAACACCACTCATAATAAACGATCATCATCCTCAACCTTTGGTGAAACAATCAGAAACGAGTCTAGTAGGTTAAAAGTGAAAACTCAAAACATCAAGTCTCACGTTTAAGTCAGTACATAAACAAGTCATTCAACTCTTTGTGTCAATAGCCTATCATCCAATCAGTCCCATTTCAGTCATCTGATAACATCATGTCCTAGGATGTATCCTTCCTACAATGGGAATTATTTATCAGAAAGAACACTTTGGTTAAACGAAATGACGTGTCGCCATCCACTAACATGCCCGAGGATATATCCTTCCTACAATGGGCATTATCTTTTGGCAATAGTTTCGGTTCTTATCCTTTAAAACACATTCCCTTTTGGTTAGCGGTATTGAAGAACATTAGCTTGTTTGTTTACTTTATCTTTGTCTTTTGACTTATCTTATTGCGCTCATTCCAAGGACCTCTCGATGATATTCGAAAAGAATATTTAGAGAAATAGGAGTGGGGCAATGATCATTATCTTTTTTCTGTTGTGCTTTTTTGACGTTCTTGTAATATAACTTGGCGAATACTTGCTTTGCTAGAAATGTATGGAGGGTGTTTTGGAAAGCTTGTTGACTATTGCATTGATAGGTTATACCTTTCCATGTTTTGGTCCGAGATGTTTGAAACTTCTCAAGTGCATCCTAGCAAGGTTTCCATAAGTCAAGTGTGAACAAGAATACTCCTATCTATTTCTCAATTCAAAGTCCATCACACTAGGTACAAGGCCATCCTGGTTCTCTATACCTTGATGCATCATACCACGTGTGTTATCAAACATAAGGAAATTGGCCCTTTGAAAATCCTAACTCCTCAGCAGGTAGTCATCATCATCATCGTTATTGATCTTGCATCCACAAATCATTAGCATATTGCATAACATATCATATAGGAAACATATGCATTGCATTTTCATCATCATATAAATATGTTTTATAAGCATTTTTCATAAATAAGCACGTCCACTTTTTCATCACATTACATCTATTTTCCATCACATTGCATTCATCACATAAACCATCGCATAACATTCATTTGCATAAAACATTTCATAAATAATCTCATATTACCATCTACTACATAATCAAACATAATAGGTACGAGAGAATTATAGATAATCCATTGCATTATAAGCATACATATTCACATCACATAAACATCATAAAGTCATCTCTCACATTACATTCATTTTTCATAAAGCATCATCATACCACTTTACATTAACATATCATTTCATATATTACATCACATCACAATAAATGCATCACATACATCTCACAATCATTTAACATGTTTAGGATAATATATATTTGTTATTCTAAGCATCTTAAAACCATCTCATTTACATCATCAATACATATCATATAAAGCACGACCATTGTATTCACATTGCATCATACATAATCATAATACATATCATCCATCAGTCATCCATATCATATAGAACACCTCATAAATAAACACATCGCAATCATTTCATTTTATAAATCATTCCATACCATTATAAACATTCAAAGCATAATAGGAACATAAAATACATTACATTAAAAGGGTACATCCATCCATAATCATTTTTCATGTGTGTTAATGAGTACAAAAAGGCCCAATGGGCTATAAAAAATGAGCCCATATGGCACGAAAAATATCATCTCGATCAAAATGGGGTCTACCAGTCCTGTTTGCTGCCCTCGCCCCTGTCACCATGACCCTCTACTGGTCTGTGGTTGGTCCGCTGTGAGTAATCTGGGGCCCGGTCTGCTCTGGGTACAGACTAATGATAATGCAAGCAATAATAATACACCTCTTGGATGGCCTCCCTATAAGAATGAAGGGACACTGTGCTTTGAGAGGAGGAGGCTGCCATGCTCTCCAACTACTGTCTCCGACCCATCTCTGCGGCCACCTATAGCTCCGCAACCTGCCTCTGCAAAATGGCCTGGTCTCTCTCAGCCCTAGCCTGATCCTTCTCCATCGTCAGGGTCTGAACTTGAGCCTGCAGCTGTGCAATTAGTGTATCTCAAGGATCTGGTTGCCCTGCTAGCTATGCTCGTGCGAGCTGCACGTGAGGTTGATCCTCACCCTCATCTCGTGGTGGTGCATCTGTCTGATCCTACTGCCTGGCTGGCACCTACTCCTGGTCCTACATCTGAACATCACCCTAGACCGGCTGAACTGGCACCCTGACCGACTGATCCTTCTGCTCGCCATCTCTCTGTCCTCGTCCTCCCCCTCTTCCCCTCGATCTCCGCCAAGTGGAGGATACTCCTAGAACTGTCAACCATAGGGATGGCCGAAACATATCTCTATAGGCCTGTGTCACGCTTGGATCTATGGGTCCTTGATCATATACCCACGGACAGGCCACCAACTATCTGAAGCTATCTACTACCTCAGAGGCAAGAATATATCGCCCCCACGAACCATGTGACACAGTGTGAGAAAATATGGCCACGTAGACGTCATCTGGCCGATCCTGTGACTAACCAAACTGACATTGGACTTGCCTTGGCAGGTATCTCTCTACCATCGTATGCTCTCGCCCCTACATAAAGTGGTCTTGGTGGGTAAATAATATCTGCTCTGCATTGTCGACCCATCCAGGACTACCAAGGTACAGGCGCCATGTAAAAACCTGCATATCATCTAGGACCCTCCTCTAGTGAGGAATCTCATGCTCGCCCGTGTGTGTAAAGGACACACCACCTCTGTAGCACCACACTAGGGGATTATGAGGCCCCATCGGCACTGCAATGACTCGCGGCTAGAGAACAGCGATGTGCTCCCACACCCACACGTGAAAAAGCATGACACCTACTCCAAGTGCTTGGTCATCGAGGTAGATGTACTCGTGTAAGTCCCTGTAAAGGGAGGCTAGAAGAACATGCCTCCATGCAAAATGGATTGTCCTTTCGCAAACCATCCGCTCCCAACAGAGCCCCTAGCTAGGACTGAAATATCAGCCTCGTCGATCCGAGGCAATGTAACCTGAGATGATCACTGCAACCACTAGACAGAAGGGTGATGTGAGTGTCCTATGGCGCTCCAGCTCTATCTGGCCCTCACAAAACATAGCCTCATCTATGGTGAGGACTGAATGACAAGCGTCCCACCCGACATGTTAGAAATGTAAAATTTTGAAAATTTTATGGTTGTCTGTACCCATAAGTTTCCTAAGAAGTCCATACCATGAATACAAGAATCCGCTTTGAATAAAAATTTTGTCCACGCTTTAGTTTTTTTTAGTCATTTGGTCCCATAGAATTTTCCTAACCCTGAGCATTCGAGTGTATAATTCATATTGGTGTGAGATGATGCGGGTCTCCCCGATCCATAAAGAATTTTATACTAACGTACGTCTTTTTGCAGTTTATCAGCAAGAGATCAGGATTGTCTTAACAATAAAATTTCATTTGGTAATACACATCGGGTAGACACGGTTCAGAGTCTCAGCGAAAGAAAGATCCTATCAGCAAGACAATACTCGTTAGGATAAGTCATATCGAGCCATCATGTGTCTTACCAATCGAAGCACAAAGAACTGTCAGTGGGACTTAAGTCATCGGTGTAACGTCCTGCAGCATTCGTCGAGTCTTTCCGATAAAGCAATGGTAGATTTCGTCGATATCATTGAAATGAGTTCATAGAGTCTTGCCAACTCCTTATGTCACACCGACAGGATTACATTAGTAAGGACTTAGCGAAATGTCTAGTGAGAATATTCATTAGCGATAGGAATTCATCAACGAGAGTTATAGCGATACACTTGAGACCAAAAGGATCATTTTTGGGAAGACTCATAACATCAGTATAACTACAAGATAACTTGACAATAGAAGAGAGGATACAGATAGGCTATCAGTGAGACACAGAACATTGATGAGACTATAGGACATCAAAGCGATATATAGTTTGTGGTAGTCAGAGAGACTCAAGGCATCGGCAGAACTACATGATGTCTTTGCGAGTGTTTGATGAATGTTAGTAAAAGCCTGAATAGATGTATCACCCAAGATTTGAATACGAATGGACGTGACTTTTCATGTGGCTAATATATAAATACCTATTTTTTACAACGAATGAAAGAGGGCAGCAAAGGAATAGAATATATAGTAGAACGCAATGTCTTACATTTTTTGAGACTATGATGCATGTATAAAATTATGGAGATATCAATGGAAGTCAATTGATTTGGTGGAATTTTGTCTGGTTTTAATTGTTTGTTGTGTTAATTGAAAGTATTGTTGAAGTTGTCTCCAAGGTTGATATTTTCTAATTATTTAAACTGACATATTAAGGATATTTTTAGTTTATCAGTGTACACTTGTTGTATCTGTATGGTTTGATTAATTGGTTCTTTCAAGGAAAGATTAAATCCTTTTAATCAATCATAGTAATTAGGAAATCTCATTTGAATCACTAAGAAGAACTTGGTAATCACATTCCAACATGTTTATACAAGTTATAAACTTAAACCTATATGCCAAACAATTTGAGTATTTTCCAGAAAGAAGTTATTCATTTTAGATTTTCATTTGACTCCATGTACCCAATAAGGCACTAGTCTCTACCATTTCATTGTTAGTTTCATTTATTTTATCATATGAACATATTAGATTCCAACCTCAATATTGCTTATACAATTTATACCAAAATAAAACTCATTTATCCACTCTCATTTTCCAGTGTGGGTAAATTACTTTAGGAAATAAACAGGAGTCAAGTCTGCTTCATTGTTGTAGGTATACCCGCCTAGGTCTAGCAACACCTAAAGAGAAGAAGGTTCAAATCATTTGGCCTTATTTGTTACCCTAAAACGTATCAAGAGATTGGCAACCTCTTGAGGCATTTCACCTACTTTTTTGAGAGCTAACAGGTTGGTGACTCTGTTGGGGAGTCAACTCAAAGTCAGGGCTTTAGTCATAGAGTCAAAAATACTATATAGACTTCGCTAGGAATAAGAAACAAGAAAACACTTTCTCACTTTTAAGAAAGTGAGTGGTGAGTCTAGCAAGAACATTGCATCAATTCAATATGAATGGTAGAAGATCCCAATACAAAGGAGGTCCCACTGGCAATGGTAAGTGGCCACATAAATATGATAAGGGTAAGAAGATATTTGATGACATGTGCATAACAAAAAAAGACAAAACATCAAGACCACATTGTGAGACATATGACCATTATGATACATGGAGAGATAGTTCAGGAGGAGAACCTTGTACCCCTGAAGAAAAGAAAAAATCCATTTTATAATCCTCAGACACAAGCAGAATTTGATGCTAAACTTGAAGCTGAAAGAATCAGATATCAACAGGAAAATGATCAGATAATGGAGGGTAATTAGAATGAGTTGATTAATAATTTAACCCCTCAAGAAAATTATGAGTTCTTAACTCATGAAGAAATAGAAACACAGTTGGAGTTTCACAAACAAGAAGTAGAAAGAGCAAAAGGAAAGCATGAACCAAAGAAGATCCAAATGATAAAGGAAATCCAAGACTTCAAATTGCAGACAACCCAAATTGATGCTCAGCCAACTAATCTTTCAAAGTATATACCGCCTCATAGGTAGGGAAATAATAGTGCAGGGCCTTCAGATCCATCAAAGGCTCCTAAGAATCAGATGGGAAATCAATACAAGCAGCCAAACCATCCACCGCATATTTCCTCACAATATACAAATACTCAACCACCTCATGGTCAACATTATGTGCCAAATCCTCATACACAATTCAATAATCCGTTGTACCAATATCAACACCCGCCTAACCCTCCCCCTCAGCAATACACAACAATGATCAGACAGTTTGATTTAACATGTTTTCAATTATATCCTTACCCTATGGATGGTAGTTGGAGAAGTCTTGTTCCTAAGTTTACAGGTAGTAGTGCAATTACTGTTGAAGATCATTTGAGGAATTTTAATGCTTTTATCCAAGATTTGGATATACCATATGAATATTTACATATGAGGTTGTTCATGATAACACTCACCGAAGAAGCTAGGGATTGGTTCAATAGCCTACCAACAACTTCTGTTGATTCTATCCAAGAATTTCAGGATCAATTTCTTGAATAGTATGGAAATCCATGTGCACCAGGTGCTGCTTTACATGAATTAGTATGGATTCAAAAAAGTCATAATGAGTCAATTTATGATTTTAACCGGAGATTTAGCAAATTACAGAATAAGATACCACCTGGGTCAAAGTTGCCAGACTTTGCAGCATTGAGTATTTATTTAAATGCATTCGATCCAAAAATAGGGTATGAGTTAAGAAATAGGTTTCCAAGAGATTTAGCTGAAGCCCAAAAGATAGCACTAACCATTGAAAACAATAGGAAAGCTATTGGGATGATCAGTAAGAGATAATCTTAGGGTTCCTCAGCAAGTCAATAATTATTAGTACAAATAGGAGAACATGTACAGAAATGAGAGGCCTAGGTTACATGGCATGCCTTACAATACAAATTGGAAGGATGGAAAACTTGAAATAGATAGACCTAGGAACAAAGAAACACTTGATCCATTAAGGAAGAAGGGAGCGTATATGGTCAATACTAATCTCTGGTGTGAAGGTTGTGATGGGCCACATTGCCCAGATCACTATGTTGTAGCCCAAGAAATGTAGGAAGAAGGAATGTTAGCGAGTGACAGTGGAGAGGATCACACAGTGTACTTGACCTCAAATACCTTTCATCCTGCTGAGGAGGAGTATTCATCTTTAGAAGATGAAGGTTGTGAGTACAATGTTTCAAATCAAAGGTGCAATGTCCACATGGCTGAACAACAAGTTTTTTTTATTCTGAAGAAAGTTATGTAGAACAATACTCTATTGAGGTGCCTACTCAATGCGATATAAGGAGACCCACTGAAGAGGAAATAAAGAGGTTAACCATTGCTGCAGTTGAACAAGCAAAGAGCAAGTATTGGTTAAGAAATAGGACAGTGAATGAAAAGGAAGGTGTTCCCAAGGGAATATTTATGAAAGATAGAGAAGTAACACCAAGACTTTTGAAGAGAATAGAAAATAAGCAACATGATAAGAATGAATAGAATCTTTTTCAAAAGGAGAAGGATAAAGAGTTACACAAAGAGAAGCAAAAAATTGATCAATTGAGTAAAAGGGAAAAGGAGGAAAGCAAAGGAGGAACATTGGAGCAAAAGAAAGTGATTAAGGTGGAAAGTTCTTCTTTTGACTTCTCTCAGGCTTTATCACAAGTAAAAAAATTTGTCCCATTGCTCGAGATGATGAGAATTAAGGAGTATAGGGATAGTGCAATTCAATTGATATCAAATGGAAACGAGAAAAGTACGAGTTTTGAAAATCAAATGGCTACTAAAATAGTTAATAAGCAAGAGAAGGTGATTGTCCCAGAAGTATGTCTAAATGATGTATTGGTAAATTCCCCACAAGTTGATCCATTTTTCACCACATTACACATAAAAAACAAATTGTTAAGGAATTGCATGATAGACTCTGGCGCCGCTATCAATATTATGCCAGTTGGAGTTATGAAATAGCTTGGCATGTGGGTGGATATTAATGTAGGGAAGTGCTATGCAATGGATAGCATGCATGTTCCAGTAATGGGTGTTATGAAAGATGTTGAAGTCAAATTAGTTGCTTATCCTCAGGTGGCCTATAATAGAGATATAACTATAATTGATACCCCTCCTCAATTTGGGATGCTTTTATCAAGACAATGGACAATAGCAGTTGGAGGAAATGTCCAATTTGATTTATCTTATGCAACGATTCCAGTGAATGTCTAGGAAGTTAAGTTGTACAAGGAGCCAAGGATGAACCGAATTGTAGATTGTGTACCTCAAGATCAAGTCAATTGCTTTTGTGATATGGATCTTGGAAGTTTTAAGATAGAACCAACCCAACCAGAATTAGTCAACGTTGATCTAATTGATAAGCATGTTGCAAAAAACTGTGATGGTGTGTGGAAAATGTACTTTGGTGGAGCATGTAGCCAAGAAGGTAATGGAGCAGGAATAGTGTTTGTTTCACCTAAAGGAGTTACATTTAAATATTCATTTTTTCTGGCATTTGAATGTACGAACAACATAGCAGAATATGAAGCTTTATTAATGGGTTTGAATATGGTTGTGTAAGACATAAGATTAAGCTGCTAACTGTTCTAGGGGATTCCAAGCTAGTTGTTTCTCAAGTTAAATCAAAATATGCAGCAAAACACAAGAGGTTGAAGCAATATAGGAATGATGTATGGGATACAAATGAGTTGTTTGATGCTTTCTCTATTGAGTGGATAGATAGGTTGAAAAATATAATGGCAGACTTTTTAGCCAATGTTGCACTAAGAAGAGATGACATTACATTGACTGGAGTGTCTCAGATCGAGTTCAAAAAAAGACCCGTTGTGCCTGACAATATATACAGTTGGCAAGTTTTAAATGATGGTGTTGACCTCTTGAAATTTCTTCACTGTATAGATCAATATGAAGCTCAAGAAATTGACTTCAATGCCTTTGTAGAAGAAGTAGATGGAAAGCAGACAGTATTCAGGAAGGAGGTCTTATAGCTTAGAACTAATAAACTTCCCAAAGGGCTAGTGGCATTGGAAATGGTATATGATGGAAGTGATCGGTCCCTCATGAAGCAGACACCAGTCAAGAGGGAGGATATTGAAGAGGTCAACTTAGGGACTAAGCTAGCACCAATAAAACTATATATTGGAAAGAAAATAAGCCCAACAATTCGAAGAATGTTGATTGCATTATTGAGAAAATACAAACATGTGTTTGCATGGTCCTATGAAGATCTTAAAGCATATAGGGAGGATTTGTTTCAACATGAAATCCATTTGAAACCAGAGGAAAAGCCATTTAGGAAAAAGAAAAGACCTATTAACCCAAAATGCAGGAGGAATTGGAAAAGCTTAGAGATGGGGGTATCATCAAACCAATCAGGCATTCAACATGGGTTTCGAATCTGGTTCTTATGAGGAAGAAGAACGGGGATATTAGATTGTGTGTGGACTTTAGAAATCTAAACGTGGCATCTCTCAAGGATAATTATCCTCTACCTAATATGGAGGTTGTACTACATAAAGTAATAGGGTGTGTGCTGTTATCTATGATGGACAGGTTCTCTGGTTACAATCAGGTCAAAGTCAAAGAATCTGAGCAATACAAGACAACTTTTACAACCCCATGGGGAACATACGTTTATGTGAGAATGTCATTCGGTCTCACAAATGCAGGTGCAACCTTTCAAAGAGCTATGGATGTAGCATTTACAGACTTGATTAATGCTATCCTGGTAGTACATCAAGATGGCCTTACTGCTTATTCAAAAAGAGTTGAAGATCATGTAGAACATTTGGAAAAGGTATTTATTAAAGATTTAGAATATGGTATTAGTCTGAACCCTAAAAAATGTCATTTTGCAGTCACAGAAGGTAAACTCTTAGGACATATTATGTCAAAGGAGGGGATTAGAATAGATCCTGAGAGGGTTGAGGCCATAGATAAAGTTCCTATTCCTAAAACTGTCAAGGCCATCCAGTCATTTTTTGGACTGATCAACTTTGTTAGGAGATTTGTGTCTAATTTTGCTGAAATTATTAAGCCCATGTCAAAAATGTTAAGGAAGGGACAAAAAATAGATTGGACTACAGAAGCATTAGAAGCTTTTATATCAATCAAAAAGGCCATCAAGGAAGCCCCTATCCTTAAGTCTCCAGATTTTTCAAAACCCTTTCAAATATTTTCATTTGCTTCGATGCATACTATAGTTGTTATCATGTTACAGAAGAATGAGGAAGGTCATGAGCAACCTATGTCTTTTTTCAGCAAGTCATTGCAGGGGTCAGAATTGAAATATGATATAATGGATAAACAAGCATTTGCATTGGTGAAAGCCATAAAAGCTTTTAGACCATATCTTGTTGGAGCCAAAGTGAGAGCTTATGTCCCTCATGCAGTTGTTAAATATATTTTGACACAGTCAGAGGTAACTAGAAAGAGATGCAAGTGGATTAATAAAATTCAAGAATTTGATATGGAAATACAAATCACCAAATTAGTAAGAGGTCAGGGTTTGGCCAAGTTGATGGTGGAAACAAATATTGAAGCAAATTAAATTTGCAATGTCAAAGATGAAGAAAATGCAATTGCGAGTATTGAGCATACTCCTTGGTATGCAGACATCATGTATTACCTTAGATACATGGAATGCCTTGAAGGACTAAATGATAATCAAAAAAGAACTCTGAAGTTGCAAGCGTCAAAATATGTGTTCATGGAAGGTGATTTGTTTTGGAAGAACAGGGACAGGATGTTGTTGCTATGTTTAGATGTGTCACAGGCCAAGCACGTTTTAAGAGAGTTGCATGAAGGGGTCTGTGGAGGCCATTATTCCGCAAAGACAATTGCACACAAGATTCTCAAGGCAGGTTATTACTGGCCAAAAGTATTTAATGATTCTTTTTCATACGTAAGAAGATGTGAAGCATGTCAGAAGTTCTTAGGGAAAATGAAGTATCAGAGAGCTTTACCACTCAGACCCTTGCAGATTGAAGCTCCTTTTCATCAGTGGGGAATTTATTTTATTGGGGAGATACAAGAGAAATCAAGTGGAGGACATAAGTGGATACTGGTAGCTACTGATTACTTCACCAAATGGGTAGAGGCAGTTCCAACCAAGCAAGCAACTAGTAAAGTTGTGATCAATTTTTTAATGGATAACATTATTACCAGCTTCGGTACACCATTAAGATTGATTACAGATAATGGGATGTGTTTCAAATTAGATGAATTTAAAGACTTTTGCAGTACACATGGTATCACTGTTTCTTATGCAACTCCTTACCATCTGCAAGCTAATGGTCAGGCAGAGTCCAGCAACAAGAGTCTTCTAAAAATCATAAGGAGAATGCTGTGGGAATAAAAAGGCTTGGGATTCAAAATTGAAGATGGTTGTGTGGGTTGATAGGATAACTGTGAAAAGGGAAATTGGAAAGTCCCCATTTGAATTGGTGTATGGAACACAAGCTAGGATGCCTTTACAAAATTTGTTACCAGTCTACAAATTTATCCTTCAGGAAGATATAGATATTCCAGAACCAATGGAGGAAAGAATGGAGCAGCTGGCTGAACTTGATGAGATAAGAAGAGTAGCTCAAAACTAGAATATGAAGCTACAGGCACAAATGAAGTATTTATTTGATAAAAGGGCAAAAGATAGAAAATTTGAAGAAAATGATTTGGTGCTAATGTGGAATGTAAGGTGTCAGGAGAAGGGAAGACACGGGAAATTTGAAGCTTTGTGGTTGGGACCCTTTGTTGTTGTTGGTAAGAAAGGGGAAGATTCATATTACTTAAAAAATATGACTGGTGAAGAACAGGAGTTTCCTGTACATGGGAAATTCTTGAAGCATTTTTTCTCTTGAGCAATACTGAGGATTAAGGGTTGCCAATGCATGGACAACTCTTGAAAATCCTCTCAAAAAAAAATTCTCCATGAACAATAGTTTAGGAAATAAAAAGGAACAAGAATTGCTAGTACATGGACAATCCTGTAATTCCTTCATTAAATAAATCTTTCCATGTACAGTAGTGTAGGATCATGTTCATTTCCACTTCCATTCATTCCATCCTTCTCACTATTCCATCACCTTGAAGTTTGGTCTGCTCTCCCAGAGATTTGGATCCTTGCAATGATCTCACAATCATTCATCCCCAGACGGAGCCACTGTTAGAACTATAAAATTTTGAAAATTTTATGGTTGTATGTACCCATAAGTTTCCTAAGAAGTCCATACCATGAGTACAAGAATCCTCTTTGCATAATTTTTTTTTCCATGCTTTAGTTTGTTTTAGTCATTTGGTCCCATAGAATTTTCCTAACCCTGAGCATTCGAGTGTATAATTCATATTGGTGTGACATGATGCGGGTCTCTCCGATCCATAAAGCATTTTATACTAACGTATGTCTTTTTGCATTCTATCAGCAAGAGATCAGGATTGTCTTACCGATAAAATTTCATTTGGTAATACACATCGGGCAGACACAGTTCGAAGTCTCAATGAAAGAAATATCCTATCGGCAAGACAATACTCGTCGGGATAAGTCATATCGAGCCATCATGTGTCTTACCGATTGAAGCACAAAGAACTGTCGGGGAGACTTAAGTCATCAGTGTAACGTCCCGCAACATTCATCCAGTATTGCCAATAAAGCAATGGTAGATTTCATCGATATCATCGAAATGAGTTCATAGAGTCTTGCTGACTCCTTATGTCACACTGACAGAATTACATTAGTAAGGACTTAGCGAAATTTCTGGTGAGAATATTCATTAGCAATAGGAATTCATCGGCAAGAGTTATAGCAATACACTTGAGACTGAAAGGATAACTGTCGGGAAGACTCATAACATCGGTATAACTACAAGACAACTTGACGATAGAAGTGAAGATATAGATAGGCTATCGGTGAGACTCAGAACATTGATGAGACTGCAGGACATCGCAACGATATATAGTTTGTGGTAGTCGAAGAGACTCAAGGCATCGGTGAAACTACATGATGTCTTTGCAGGTTTCTGATGAATGTTAGTTAAAGCCTGAATAGATGGATTGCCCAGGATTTGAATACGAATGGACATGACTTTTCATGTGGCCAATATATAAATACCCATTTTTTACAGCAAATGAAAGAGGGCAGCGAAGGAATAGAATATACAGTAGAACACAATGTCTTACATTTTTTGAGACTATGATGCATGTATAAAATTATGGAGATATCAATGGAAGTATGTTGATTTGGTGGCATTTTTTCTGGTTTCAATTGTTTGTTGTGTTAATTGAAAGTATTGTTGAAGTTGTCTCCAAGGTTGATGTTTTCTAATTATTTAAACTAACATATCAAGGATATTTTTCAGTTTATCAGTGCACACTTGTTGCATTTGTATGGTTTGATTAATTGGTTCTTTCAAGGAAAGATTAAATCCTTTTAATCAATCATAGTAATTAGGAAATCTCATTTGGATCACTAAGAAGAACTTGGTAATCACATTCCTGCATGTTTATACAAGTTATAAACTTAAACCTATATGCCAAACAATTTGAGTATTTTCCAGAAAGAAGTTATTCATTTTATATTTTTATTTGACTCTATGTACCCAATAAGGCACTAGTCTCTACCATTTCATTATTAGTTTCATTTATTTTATCATATGAACATATTAGATTCTAGCCTCGATATTGCTTATACAATTTATACTAAAATAAAACTCATTTATCCACTCTCATTTTCCAGTGTGGGTAAATTACTTTAGGAAATAAACAGGAGTCAAGTCTGCTTCATTGTTGTAGGTATACCCGCCTAGTTCTAGGAACACCTAAAGAGAAGAAGGTTCAAATTATTTGGCCTTGTTTGTTACCCTAAAACGTATCAAGAGATTGGCAACCTCTTGAGGCATTTTGCCTGCGTTTTTGAGAGCTAACACGACATCCATATAAAAAATAACTCGCCGACCATGAATCGACAATCTAAGGATGTGCCACACGTCCTCTAAGGTGACGGTGGCCTCACCAATAGGAAGGTGGAAGGACGAGGTCTCACTATGCCATTTGTCGGCAAGCGCTGACATCATCCCAAGGTGGGTCCGCACAGGTGCTGCATAAGCAATGTACCATAGTCTCATGTCCCGCAGTTGATCCTGCTCCCTGTCGCTAAGGTCTCACAGGTAACTGAAAATCTCCTACGATCTGTGTTCCCAAGAATAGAGCTCTCTTGCCGTGTCCTGCATAAGGAAAGGTCGCCATGTTAAAAAATTTAAGAAATTTTATGCCGAGTGTCCAAAAAACTAGCCCAGTGTCACTATTTGTGAAGGCGTCGCAGTATGAAATTTGCAAACTATGACATTGGAGTGCTAAACTCTAAAAGAGCACTGCCACAATGCACTTTTCTAAAAAGCGGCGCAGTTTGGAAAAGATTCCCGTCTAAAGTGCACCACCACATCACACTTTTAAATGACCCCGCTAGAGATGGCATGAGTGTCAGAGTTTGCAGTTTGTTTCCAAACTCCAAACTCCACCGCCATGGTGCATTCTGCGATGGTGAGCCAGATTGGACTAATGAGCGGTGCACTTTGAAATCTGAGCGGTGCTATATAGCACCGCTGCAGAAGAGCTAAGTTTAAATGCATAAAATAAGCACGAAAAATGAAAAATGAAGCTCAAGTAAGGATCACTTACCGGTGCCCCAATGTCGGGAGGTCACTGGTATGTCCGGACTTGATCGGAAATGTGCATTGGGAGCTATCGTTGTGACATCTCGTCAGAATATCAGAGCTCAAATCACAAAATTGCTAGAAGGCTATGTGTGAAAATGAATTGAAAGTGACCCCTCAGAGCCTTTTTAAGCTTGAAAATTAGGGTTCTTTGACCCTATTTGGCTATCCTGCTAGGGTTTTGAACTCTTGAACCTATTTTTGTTTGGTTGAGGCATGTTTTACATCGTTTTATTGTGTTTAGACATATTTTTGGCCTCCTGGAGCCTTTTTGGACCTGTCGGGCACCTTGTCCTCTTTTTTCGCGAGATCACCCAAAAATCAAAATTTTTGTCCAATCTCTTGAGGGGCCAGTATAGTAGCATGTTTTCTCTCACTGGGCAGCAGAGGGGCAAGATTTTGAAAATGATTTTTTTTTTGGCTTTGATTGAGACCGTTTATTCTTTGAACCAACGCAACAAGTGCATTGCTTCAAAGAGGGGAAAAATGTAGACACGTAAAATGTACTGATTGACATTGGACATCTGATCCTGACCACTAACATTGTTTCATCCTGAATCATCCTTCGTTCTAACCATTTAATCAAATGCCTTTATTTTATTAAATTCATTAATATTCCTCTCTTAATTAAATAAATCAATTATCTAATTAACTCATCCTTTCTCGATAATTAAATTAACTAGTCTGATCTAATTATCCTTATTTAATTAAATAATTAATTTTATTTGATTAAATCTCTAAAGTCTATCTATTAAATTAAATAAATTAAAACCTTATTTAGTTTAATCTAACATCATCTCTTTTAATTAAATAAATCAAAACTCCTTATTTAATTAATCCTTTGTCATATTCTTCTCATATTTGATTTAAATAAATCCACAAATTTAAGTCAAATAGGTCACATCATTTAATCCCTTCATTAAATTAATTAACCTTGATTAATTTAATCTCTTATCATGTCTCGTCCTCCATCTTTTACCACTTGTACATGAAAATAGAGTTATTTGATTTATTAAATCTCTATTTTCTTCAACAAGGCATCTTTTAAGGAATATTCCTCGAGTTTGAATTCAAAATCCAAGTAGATTTTGTCCTTCCAACAAGGCATTTACTCCTCTTACAAAGTCCTTTTTCCTTGAGCCAAGTGGCATTCAATGCACCTTCTTTCCCTCTTACATGTCATTTCAACAAATTCAAAATTCAAATATATGCATTTATTGACACATTCTTCAAAACTTGCACATCCTCCATCCATTCACATATTGACAAGTGGCACTTTGTCATTGGCTAATTCTTAGTCCCACATTGCTCCATTTTGGACATTCTTACATCTCATTCTATAAATAAGAGGCTAATATCCTCATTTTATCATCCATAATTTGAGTAAACTTACTACGCTCAAATATTTAGCAATCTTCATCCATATGCTCGAATTTGTAGCTAGGTTATGCATATTTTGTTCTTGAAACACCCATCACTCTTCATCAAAGTGGATCACAATCTTCATCAAATCATCAAAGCTAGCATTGGAGTTGGGAAAGGGCCAATTTTCACATCAAATTGGCACCAATTCCCTCAAGAGATCAAGAATTTAAATTGCTTTCATAAGATTTAATCTCTTTTATTGATTTCTCATTGTATTGCTTTTATTTTTCCTATTGAGCATTGATAAATGGATTTCTTGAGGAATCTACATTCTAGCTTGCATTTGAATCTAACTTGTTGTTTGTTTATTGTCTTATTGCAGGTATAGGATCTAGTTTCACAATTGTTCCTACGGTAAATTGTTTGATAGAGTTGGTGGAATTACCTTTCCTAGTATTCACTATTAGTGAGATTGAGATTGTTAACCTTGAGAGAGTAGGACTTGGGCAAAAGGCATTTGATATGGCTATTGTTTTCATCCTATAAAACCATTGCAAGAAAAGTTAAGCTAGCATCAAATAACCAACAATTTTGAAAATAACATGAAAAAATTTAGTTGTTGCTATGTCGGGAATAAAATAAAAGGAAACAATGTTCCTTTCAATGGCTTGATGATTGCAAATGAGGATTCATGATGAAATTCAATCTTATTGGGTTAAAATCTTTTTTTTTATGAAATATATCAATATATAGAACTTAAATGGAAATAGATACAACCTATCCTCATGTTGGTACCCATATGAAACTCATCTCTTGTGCTCCCTTTTGTCATCATTTGACTTTTGATCTTGTATCCATCCAATCAATTGTGGTTCTCGTAGTCAGCTTTTTAAGTCATCTTGTCATTGTATTTTCTTTGCTAAGATAGAGAGAAATGATCATCAACAAGTTTGATAAAAGATGACATTTAAATAATAGTATGCAAGAGCAGAAAACAATGAAGTTCTCGGTTGGTGTTGACTACGACAAAAGAGAGAGGACTATGGAATGGCTAAGGCATGAGGTTTGAATTAGAAATACTCTTTTCCCTTGGCACATATTTTTTTTGGCCCAACCATCATGAACCAAGAAGACCAAGGATGTCCAATTTTATGTGGAGGTAATAGATGTGGTCCAAACTTTAGGAGGGGCAAGAAGGTCAATGTATGGTCTTGATGAAATTGAGGAAGAACAACAAGAGAGGAACATGAAAAATAAAATCAATGTAGAGTTTCAAAGATTCGTCAAGCGAGTAACAGAGCTATGGGAGCAACCTCATCTAAAATATTTTGAACTAGAGTTTGATATACCATTTAGGATAAAACATCAATAATGAGAAAATTAACAAAAAATCAAAAGTGAATAATACATAATCTATGTTGTAAAGTTAAAAATTCCTACAAAAATACATATAAAACTCCAAAACATTTTCCATTTGTTCTCTAAAGTTTAGTCCAATCAACCAAAGCAAGAAACATATATCTTATTACTATTTAAATCAAAAGAAGATATCTAATATACAATTAAAAAAATCAGCATATGAGCTAATTTGTTAAAGTACCTGTTCTCCTTCAAGTACCAATTCCTTGATAAACTCAATTTGGTCCTCAAATACATACCTACCACAAGTTTCAAAGGAATCTATCATGATAATTTGACCATGACAATATGTAACAATCTAAAACATTCATAATTAAAGACAAGTTCTTTACAAATTCTACTACACATTGATGCATTCTTCATGCTGAAATGAGTGTTTAGAGCTATGATAACCACTTTCATGTCTTGAGGGAATCTCATTGTCTAAGAAAGAAGTCAAAGTACCTTGAAGCAGCAATAGCATTCAACATCGACCATATTTGAGACAAAATTGCATTCATTTTTGTGGCATGATGTGTTTGAAGTCATTAACGGTGTTTTGAGGGCTTTTCTAATTTTATGCGATGACTTCTTCTCTTTGAGAATCTTTGAAACGGTTTTAGATTTCTATCTTTGGCACGAATGTTTGAATTTGGAGTGGACTTTTTGGAGTTATGCGGCCTTTGTAGAATCAAGCATGTGTAAAGGCGTGGAGTGTTGAGTGAGTCGTGATGCTATAGGTGCTAATTACTTAAAAGGAAAAATGAAAAAATCAAACATTTGTTTTACATACCAGGCTATTTACTTACAAAATATGGGAATGGCAGATGTGCTAATTGCTATTTATGTAGCCATATTCATTACAAACCATGATCAAATGCTAGGTAAGCTATTACCATAAGTATAGAAAAGGAAAAATGAAAAAACAAACATTTGTTTTACATACCAGTTGCCCCTTGCTTGATTTTCCACATAATGTGAAAATGAATTTCTTTGTAGATATAAAAGTTATGCCATGGTAACTATTTGGCTCCACAACATAAGAAAGTTGTTTGAAAAGCTTTCTCAGCCACACAATGTTCATGAGTTCCAAAATTAGAAATCTAATAAAAAAAAATTCACTTGACCTTGAAGTTTCAATTAGTATGCTTATAGAATTTTATGTTCTAAAAATATATTCTAGTGGCTTAAAGAAAATAGTGAACAACTGAAAGAATTTCTATTGATCCATTTTTCCAACACAAACCTGTACAAAACATATTAATATCCTATTAAGATCGTTCCACCCAATATTGGAAAGCTTGGATTCCTCTTTTCACCAAGAGAAAGCCAAATCCTTCACCTCCTCATGTAAACATAAGAAAAATTTGTTGTCAACCAATCAATTACTTAATAATAACTCACTTTCTAGCAACACGTAAACATAAGAAATGTATAACTTCATAAAAAGATTATTTATGGGGCAATTTCAAATTAAAAAGAGGTGTACTTTCTGTTGTTGCAAGGAGCTTGATGGAATTATATGGTTAAGATTCTAAACATATTTGATCGAGGAGGATGTAGCACTATGATTGTTTCACAATACAACGAAAATGCACTGTGCCATATTACCACCTTTACTACAAGCTTCAAGAAAATGTTTACCACAAAGCTCTATACTACACAACTCCAACAGTGTCAGCCCTATTCCATATAGATATTCTACAAAGTTTCTAAAAAATGACATAAGGAATATGAACCAACAGTAGGCAAGAAAATGCATTTATTGTAACTAACAAGACATCCTTTTCTCTACTGCATTGGTATATTGTTGTATTCTACTAAAGATCATACATACATGAATAAGCATTACATCCAATCTATCAAAGATTGCATAGAAATTTGCATAATACAACTTTGAGATTACATTTCAAGCTTCTAGCATGGCATCAAATTATTCTTGTAATTTCTTTGTTTAAGCACTTTGATTTGATATTCACATTAGTCATTCTACATCTACTTCTATCTATAACATATTTGATTCCATTTGAAAATCTTGTCCCTTGGATATGAAGGGCCCCAAATCAGTGGTATCAAAGCTCACATCAGCTTCTATCTATAATACATTTTATTCCATTTGAATATCATGTCCCTCCAATATAAAAGGCCCCAAATCAGTGGTATCAAAGCTCACATCAGTTCACAATGATATCAAGCATTCACTATGTATCATAACCTAGTGGTAGTAGAGTTTTTCATTCAAAACCTTTGCTGCATTTTGTATGCCCACTGACACAAGGAATAACAACAAGAAGCTTGGTCTCTAAATTCATGACCCTCCACCCTACGTTCCTTCATGATCTCAACAAATTGAAAACAAATCCATATCAGAGATGTTGACTTCAAAGATGTTTTAGATGATGAAATCAAGTGCTTTACAACAACAGAGTGGTGATTTGGAGAAACATTACACACAAGAAATTGTCAAGATAATTGATCACTTCAGTCAACTTCTAAAGCATGTTCAATCCCATTCATTCATGTTGACTTACCAATGCATATATATTTTGGAGCCCAAACACCATACATGGTACAAGTAAATGTAGATATCCCTATTCTTTAAGGTAAAAAAGATGTTGATACTCTAGATAACTGTCTAAAACCTCATTTTCTCATAAAAGGTGGTCATTAAGGTTTTCATAAGAAATATCACCTTTGCAATTTAAAGGAGTTTCCTTTTCTATAAAGAAATGATAGATTAAATATTGTGCTACGCATGAGGTTGAACTTTCACCTATATATATCAATAATGGTTTTGTCGAAGCCTCAAAAGAAACCTATTATCCTATTGAAACATATGATGGACCAATATATCAAGCATTATTGGCTTCATTGAGGTAATGACCAATCTATTCAAGAATATTTTGATATATTCCATACTTTGACTTGTTAAATAGTCAGGAGTAGGAACAAAATATCATCAGAGGTTCTGAATTCTTTTGTGATCCTTGAATTCAGCAATACAATGCAAAAAACAACAAAGAATAGGTTGTTGTTGAACATAGATGATATGTCTGGTTTCAATCTTTGCTCACATATGTTCCTAGCAAAATAGTTCAGAAATGTATCCCTCTCCTCCATAAATATGCCACATGTTCCTTTTAACTTGTCAACTTAGTGAAAAGATGATTTTTCTTATAAGACTTATCAAGAAGGTGCTATTTCATCTTAATTGCATAAGGTTCAGAGTTGTAATTTTGTATTTTTCCCAAAATACAAAAGCAAAATTGTGTTTGTAACAACCCAACCACAAACATTAAATTTTGTTAAATTCAAGCATTTGGTGATGGATTAATCCTAAACCTTTATTGTAAACTCAATGTACTTGCCTCTCTATATAAATGCAATCACTTTCTCTTATAAAAGATAAGGAAGGACTAAAAAGAAAAAGAATTGTTGAAACAATGCCAATTTTTCTGAATCAATACAAATAGAAGTTCATTTGTTGCTATTGTATGAGTTTGTTTTATTGGTTGGATGTGGTTTCCATGGTTCATTTTAACCTTCTGATTATTTAAGTTTCATTTATGATTAATTATTCAGATTGAGAATGCAGATCAAAAATAAGACTCTTTCCACATGTTGAGTTTTAGGTTTCATTTTGCTAACACAAAAGTGGAATTTTTTTTGTTTTAGTATACTATTGATTATGAGCTTGAAATAAGGGGTCAACAATAGCTAGATTAGTCTAATTTGATGGAAAAAACAAGAAAATATCAACCCAACAAGTAACGAAAAATCATGGATAGTGAAGAAGGAAGTTATTCCAATTGATATGAAAGAGTTACAATCTAATTTTCTGAAGGTAAATGATCAAACTCTTGATTTTACCATTCCAATACATCACCATGATCAGTCATATCAGGCTTGTACGATTGTTTTAAAGGAGTCTCAAGATTATCTAAATAGTGAAAATCAAGGTGATACAATGTTATGAGGTGATATTGACAACATAGGTCTAGTAATACAAGTGGAAGAAGACCAACCCAAAAGATGAAGAAGGTATTGTGAATGACCGCAACAATGAAAGGTTTTCAAAACCCCAAAAATAGTAAACAAAATACAAGAAAGTTCTCCATTCCATAATTATTATAATTTGCTATCAGGGGTCGAGCCTGAAACTAGGTTATCTTCTGCAGAAAATGAGGAAATAAAATGGTATGGCCACGACCTAGGTAGAGGAGCACACTTTTTATTTTGTTTCCACATAGAGGACAAACTTTTTCTTTCAAATCATGCTCAAATTGAGTTCATTTAAGAAGAGAATACATAGGATGAAAGCATAGAAACTCACCCAATTTTTGTGTGAAGAGAGGAACCATAAAAACCTGAGTGCCTATGGCCTTCAAAACTCATGCCATGCACGTCCATGGTGGCCCAAGGTAATGCGATATCAACAGAGGAAACAAACATAGAAAAATGCATCAGAAATTCACTCATGGTCGTGGCCTAGAGGCCCTAAATCCTTCAAAAATGGAGTCAAAATGACCCAGAACAAAGAAGAAGCAACTTACCATTAAGTTCCTAAAGGAAATCAACACCAAATCAACATAGCAGTGTATAAAATGTTCAATTTTCAGGCTTGAACCCTAAGTTTCCATGGCGGTTGTGTGCCAAGCTCTCCAGAAATGGCAAAGTGCAAAATGAGGCAAGAAATGTGGAAGTTCGATGTTTTGTGGTTAGTGTTTCATGTTGCCCTAGCTCGCCCTTATATTTTTATCACATTGATTTACAATTAAAGTGCCTTGACTAATACTTTACCTCATCATTCCTAGGTTGTTCTATGCCTTAGGTTTTCCTATGGTTTTGAATAAAAACCATATAATTTCATGCTTTAGTTTCTTTATGATTTTTATAGAAAATCAAGATAGGTATTATACTTGGCCGAGTTCAGGCGAGTCTCATTAGCAGGACTCGGTAGGCATGGTTTGAAAAGTGGAAAAAAATATGTGAAATTTAAAGTTAAAACTTGTTCTTTTTAACTTATTGAGAATGCAAAATGATCAACGCCATGAAGGTTTATATGGTTTTGGAGGTCTTAATTTGGGCTTGGTGGTGGGGACACTGCCCCTCAACCCAGCCCTATATCACAACAGGGAGTGCGCCTAGGGCGCTACCCCAGGACCCCGTGAGGGGCGCTGCCCCTTGACCCCACTGGGGGTGCTACCCCCAAACCCCCACAAGGGGAATTGCCCCTTGACCCCACTAGGGATGTTGTCCCCAGACCCTCGCGAGGGGCGCTACCCCTCGATCCTGCTAGGGGCGTTGCCCCCAAACCCTTGCAAGGGGCGTTGCCCCTTAACCCCATTGGGGGCGTTGCCCCTTGACCCCATTGGGGGCATTTCCCCCCAACCCCCGCAAGGGGCGCTACCCCCAAAACCCTGTGAGGGGTGCTAACCCTTGAACCCACTAGAGGCATTCTGCCTAGACCCCCACAAAGGGCACGGCCCCTCAACCCCATTAGGGAAATCACTCTGATACTTAAGATTATGGCTACTACATCATCTAGGACCTATCTTAGGCACATTCGTAGGAAGGATGCAAGCTCCTTTGAGCCATAGAATTCTAGTTATTGTTTTGAATCTTTTGATATTTCATATATTTGTTTGGAAAATTTGATGTCATGGATTTCATATTCGATGATTTTTGTATACATTCAAGTCTTTGACTATATATCTAAGTGTGATATTTCCTTGAGCAACTCAACTACAATTTGTGTTTATAACTTTATACTTATATGATCAATATATACTTGTGTTAGTGATGAGGACCTTGATTGGGTTGACTAGGCAGATAGAGAGGTTGAGGCTATATCCATGGCAGAGGAGGAGGCTAAAGTACGAGCAAACACATCCACAACTAATGTTGGTGAGGGTGGCATGGAATCACAAGCAGAGACTATGGTTGCAGTTGCTACATCATCTAGGAAGCACCTTAGATGCCTTCGTAGGAAGGATGTAGACTCCTTTGAGCCATAGAATTGTAGTTATTGTTTTGATATTTCATATTTTTTTGGAACATTCAATGTCATGGATTTCATATTCCATGAGTTTTTTATACATTTTACTATATTTATATATCTAAGTGTGTTATTTCCTTCAACAACTTAGCTACAATTTGTGTACTTTATACTTATGTGATCGATGTATACTTGTGTATGTGATAAAATTTTCTTCTATTTAATGATTTTATTGTTTATTTAAGGTTTATTCAATAAAGTGTGCTTGAAACAAGTTTTAAATACTTTTAAAAAAATCTTTAAATTTCTAGTGTTTTTTCATTTTGTCGAGTTTGCGTCGAGTCTGGGCGCTTAGTCTCGAGTCCCTAGTTGAGTCACCCTAGCCGAGTTCGAGCCGAGTCCAAGTCTCGTTACTATGATTTAAATAAAACTAAAATGAATATGAATTAAATATATAATTTAATCATTAAATTATGATTTTAATTATTATAATTTAAAAAAATTGTGTGATTGTGATTGTGATTGTGATATTACATTAGATTCCTTACACCCTAAGATTTTATTTAATTAAAATAGATCTACCTCTTGCATTTCTTCCAAACCATTCATATTATTATTGTGAAAAATAAATTCTAAATAATGATTAATATTCAACATATAAATTTTATTATTATTTATTTATTTTATAATATTTTAAAAATTAAATATTACAATTTTTAATTGAAAAGAAGATAAAAATGCCATTTAATTCAAATGCTATTAGTTCTCAAATTTAAGATCATACTATTATCTTCATATTATCCTTTAAAAACATTTTTTTATCTTTTACTCAAAAATCTTAAACATGGGCAAATTTGTAGATGATTGAATGTAGAAATGAGGTGTATTATGCCATAAAATGTACAAAAGGGATATAGTTGAAGTTTTATGCCCTTGCAGTCACACCAAGGGTATAGGTTTCAGGGTCCAATGTATAAGGTATAAGGTATAGGGGTTGAGGGATTAGGGTTTAAGGGTTTAGGGTTGAGGGTTGAGGGTAGAGGGTAGAGGGTTGAGGGTTTAAGGGTTTAAGGGTTGGGGGATTAAGGGTTGAGGGATTAGGGTAGAGATTTTACTTGGGTTTAAGGGTTTAAGGGTTGAGGGTTGAGGGTTGAGGGTAGAGGTCGGTTTAGGGTTTAAGTGCTGGGGGACATTGAGGGTTTAACATTTAGGGTTGAGTGTTTAAGGGTTTAAGGTTTGATGGTTTAGGGTTGAGGGATTAGGGTAGAGAGGGAGGGTTGATGGATGGAGCGAGGGATGGAGGGATAAGTGAGATAGAGACAAGGAGAGAAGAGGAGGGAGGGGTAGAGATATACGAGGGTTGAGGATCCAATATATAGGGTAGAGGGTTGAGAATTGAGGGTATAGAGTTGAGGACCTATAGGGTTGATGGTTTAGGGTATTGGGTTGAGG
>VDFB02363156.1:0-26099 GCA_007258455.2 Sequoia sempervirens
AAAGATCCCAAATAGCACTTCAAAAAAGTTGTGCACAAGCCACCTCCAAACCCTAACCAAATATTTCTTGCAGAACTTTAGAAAATGTAAAGTTTGAAAATTTCATGGTAGGTGCAAACTGAGAAAAAACACTCCTCCAAAGATTCACAGCCACTCAATAGGATTCCAATGCTCAGGCCACAAATTGATGCATAGCCGATGTGATCAACAACTAAAGTTGCTTAGTCTTCATCAAAATCAACCCCACATTCGACAGCAATGTGATGAATAAGATCTTATATTTGTTGCGAGTATCAGATCATGACCTGAAACCACAAAATTCAAAATGGTAGGAAAATCAAGGGCTTCCTTCAATTGAATGCTTGTCCAAGTCTACACCTATGCAAGCTATGAACAACAAAGTTAGAAGCAAATGGGGTCACTCAACCTTCCACTGGGAATTTTTGCCCTCAAACAAGAGATCAACAGAAAAAAAAAAAAATGTGCCTCTACAAATGCCACAAAGAAATCACCCCCCTCCAAAATGCTTCCAAGTGGGCCTCCTTCAATTGCAAATTTACCAGCAATGGCAAAAATCAAAACTAATCAAAATAAGGAAATTTAGAAATTTAGAAAATTTCAAATGCCAAAAGAAAAATTGATCTCACAAATCTCCAATGAAAACTCTTAGGAAGGAGTTCCAATTGGGTTGCTCTAATACCAGGTTAGAGGAAAGCACCCAAGAAAATTAACTATGAAATAACCTTCACAAGATAGAGAGAAGCACCATGCTACTTTTCCAAAGAGAAAAAATGAAATATGAGATTTGATTAATTTACACAATGTTATAGCCTTTTAAAGGCGTAAAGTATATGGTGGGTGTAAAACTACTCGATACGGGAAAGAAACCAACCGAATTAATAAAATTATTATGCCTAAGTTAACTTAAGCCTAAGGTAAAATATATTTACCCTAACATTAACAAAGCCAACATATCCACGCTTCATACCATCTAAAAGTTTGGTTTCATCAACCAAACAAGACCTTTCATTATTGCTATGTGTTGGCATAACCATTGTGCACCACCTCCCTGTCAAATTTTCAAGGATTCCTAAAAAAACATGGTGAGCATTCATAGGAATAATATCACATAAAATTTCATCTTTATAACATCATCTATTAATATTTACCAAACTTTGTTTGTTAATCAAAATTTTCCTATCATCTTTTAGCCATGTTATCCTATACAGATGTGGATGCCTTCTTCTCTCTAGCTGCAATTTTCTCACCATGTCTTTAGAAATGAGATTGTTTGTGCTATCTCCATCTATGATAACTATACATTGGTAAATGTGTTTCATCTTAGAAGGAACATCCAAGATCAGTAAGAGTCTTCAGTAACTTTCAATTTCTCATAAAGCCTCAAAACAACTTACTACTATGTCATAAAGTGAAATAAGACACAATTCATTTCCACATTAACCCTGAGAGGAAATTTTATGCAACTTTAAAACTAGTCTCGACAACAAGCATTAACCAAATTCATTTAGTGGAAACATTAAACATGAAAGAAAAAATAGAAGAAATGAACACAGATTTATATGGGGAAAACCCTTTCGATTGAAAAACCCCACACTCCAAAAGCATAGACCCATTGTATTATTCGACAACCAGAAAATATAGTTACAATACAATACAAGCACTAAGCCTTTCATGCAGATTTTTCATCCTATTTTATCTAGAGGAACAATTTGACAAAATAACCCCCTTGAATGCAAATCTCTTCTTTCTTGTTACATTTCTTTGATCAACCTCTTCAATCAATCCAAATCATTCTATCGATCCCCTCTGTTACATCATGTTCCTATTACAATGCATTCAATGCACTATGGCATTCGTATACACCTCTGCAAGTGTTTCTTAGATCCCTATTACAATGTTCCTTGATCTTCTTAGATCCAACACTTCCTATTCACCCCTCAATCATTTTAGGAACCTATCATTCCAATGTCCAACCAAAAGCCAAACTAAATAGTCATCACACATAGCAAAACTGTCAAACATTCTTATTGGAACTTTGAAGAGACTAAAGACAACCTCTCACAGAAATTTAGCAGTCACCTCAACATACTTTTCATCACATCATGTCTGCTATTGGGACATCGAAGAGACCATCTCCAATATCCTAGTGAAGTCCCCATGTCTTGTCAATGAAGAGATCTTCAAACATTTGTTCACTACTATCAACCTTGACCATGGTTCCACTGCCTACATTTCACTATTATACAACTGGCTCACATCTTTCACGTCATCTAGTTCTACCTTATCGACACTTTGAAGAGACTTCCATCCATGTCATGGAAAAGACCATCACTCCCACTAATGATGAAACTCAGATAGTCTATCAGAGCATCTAGGAGACTCTGTGAAAACTTCCTTCGACACCACCCTGTCACATTGACACAATTTAGTGATCTGTCGTTACAAACTATGAACACATTTAGCCAAAAGCCAAATGTCCATCAAGACTTTGATGGGACTAGTATCTCTGTCCCAACAATATTCAACTATCATAGCAACAATGTAAAGGCCCGAATGCCAATATGTTTGAGGCATTATTTCTCAACAATGACATTACATACCTTTTATAGCACTTTCATCTTGTTCTAAAAAAAATTAAATTAAATAGATTTATCATCTTCATTCAACTGGGTTCTCCTGGCCATTAAAGTTTCACCATCTTCTGCTTCTTCAGAATGTGATGATCCTGCATCTTCTTTATTCACATTTTCTACTCTATTCTAATTTTTTGATCTTCTTCTCGGTCTTTCCTCTTCATGAGGAAAATCATATGCTCTATGACCCTCTTCTTCACACTTAAAATAGGCTCCTTTGAAGGTTTCTATTCCAAAACCTCTACTTGGTCTTCCTCTACCTCTTAAATGTAGATCTCTAAGACCATATGAATCTTCATATCTCTAATTGTTTCTGACACCTTGGTCTTCTTTTTTTCTCATTTTTTTGATTATTAACTTCTCCATATGTTCTTCCTTCAACCTCTTCATCATGAGCTCTTCCTCTTTGCTTACTTTCATACATTTTGTTCATTCTTTCCTCAATTTTTAAGGCAATTTGATATGCATCTTTCATTGTGTAAACTCTCACCGAAGTCATCTCCTCTAGTATGCTTGGTCTCAAACCATTAATATATCTTGCAACCTTCTCCTTAGTTTCTTTAGCATGTCCTATTCTAATTAGGATCCTATGAAACTCCTTTGTATATTCTTTCACTATTTTGGTCCCTTATTTTAATCCTTCCCTTTTTTTGAGTAAATCAAGTTGATAATCCACCAGAATGATTTTTCTTTTCATTTTCTCCACCATACTATTCAACTTAGTAATTTTCTCCTTTCCTCTCCTTCCTCTTTCCATTTCAATATCTCTCCACCAAATTGAAGCATGTCCTTTCAATTTTATTTTTGCAAACCTCACTCTATCAGGAACCTCAACTTCTTCAAACTCAAAGAACTCTTCCATGTCA
Source organism: Sequoia sempervirens (assembly GCA_007258455.2). NCBI lineage: Eukaryota > Viridiplantae > Streptophyta > Pinopsida > Cupressales > Cupressaceae > Sequoia > Sequoia sempervirens. The sequence goes on from VDFB02363156.1 coordinate 3,521, forward strand.
TTGATCCAATCAACTAACTCTTTTGGATTCAAATTTCCACTAAATGTAGGAAGATCAAATTTTGGTATTATTCATATCCTTGATAGGGCAATCAACAATGGGTCATTGGAAACTGTTGCTGCTACATCTCTTTATTCACTTGTTTGGCTTGTATCCTCTGAGGTTTCTTCTTCATCATCACTTATTGATTCTCTTCTCTATGCAAACCCTCTTCTAATTTCTTCTTGAATGTCTTTGAACTTTCATCTCAAGGCCCTAAAATCATTATCATGGACAAAATTATCACCTATTCCTCTACCTCTACCCCTGCCATGTGGGGCTCCTCTTGCATACATTTTCTAGAACACACAAATCTTGGTGTAAATTGTCTCACTTAAGTCTGTTTACACACTCAAAATCTTCTTGCTTTGATACCACTAATGTAAGAGGGGATACTCTCTAAATTCCATTATCAAATCTTCTCTCAAAAACCATTCAACAAATAACAGAGATTTTAATGTAAAACAACTATGAAGTGATTTCCATTAATTCAAACTTGCACAAATGACTTACAAACATCCATATATCTGATTATGCCAAATGTTATAGTCAATAGGATTGATATATAGTAGTAAAACCAAAATATAATTAGATTTTAAACATAAAACTACTAAGAAAACATAGTTGCAATTTCTCTCCCTTCACTACAAACTTCAAACAACAAGAATCTACACTTGCAACCTTCAATCTATGGATGAATCCACCTTCAACCATGGAATTAATCTTTCATTTTCTATCTCAACACTCTCCTAGATCTACAAAATCATGGATTCTACCTTCTTACTTCAAAATCCACGCTTGGGAAGCACTAGATTCAATTTGGCAGCAACAAACCCCTAAAAATGACCAAAATAAAGCATATAAATTAATTCCTTCACACCTTTCCTATAACTCCCAATTTTCTATGCCTATAAATTTACAATATGCTTTCAAAAATTAGTTTAAAATCATTAAATGTTGAAAAGGAATCTTTTTGTAACCTCCATCCATGATTGGAAAAGAAAAAGTAGCCACTTCCTCACAAATAGGAGTTGTCAAGCCAAGAACTACAAATCCACACATGGGCACCCAAATTTGAAAAGCCAAAAGTTGAGGAACATTACATGCAACTAAAAATGTGGAATCCTCAAAATCCCATGCCAAGGTATGCTTTTTGCATTAAAACACCAAGCATATCACTTAAATTGACTTCAAAAATTAAAAAATGTGGCAACAATTGAAATTTGACCAAATATTAAAAAAATATTTTGTCCTTAATGTCACATTTATTTCTCACACACAAATTATTAAAATCAAATTTAAATCACTCCTTTTTTTGGTTGATGTTGATTACACTTTCACCTGGGATGCTCCTACATGACTATAACTAGAAGTAGACTTCCAATCAAGTAAATCAATTGGCCCATAAATTTTAATGTACCCAATCAAATCAATATCAAACCCTATTGCATAGTTAATCCAAAAACTAAGAGTTCCTTGAGTATAGTGGAGGCACTAGTAGTTTTCCTTCTATTTTAGTTCATGAGGTTCCTACATAACTAGATATCATGCCAATGACATATGAAATGCAATGCCTAGAGTGAATCAAATAATTGAATTTGCCAATAATATATGAATATATAGTAGCATCAACTAACATGGTGAATCTAACATCTCACCTAAATTTTGACTTTGGATAGGAAGGGTGTTAGAGTAGGTTTGCAATTGGCCATATACAATTGTGAGAGAAAATCAAGTGTATTTTTTGACTATTCAAGGTAGATCTTGGATGTAAAGTGATAGAGCTTAATCCCACAAAAAAAAGCTTAACAAAATCAAGTTAGTCGTCAAAAATTTATCATGTACATAAAAATTTTCACTATCACAATTAAGGATGAAGAACTCATTGTGATCAATAAGTCATCAACATACAAAACTAGGAATATGAAAGACTCATCCTATTACAAGTTGTAAATTTTTAGATTATAATGACATCAAGTGAATTCAACTAAGAAATAAATATTCTACCTTGGCATGCCAACTCATGTAATAGTTGCAGGGACATTCTTGTGACCACAATATTGATCCTTTTAAATGTAAAAGAAAAACAAAACATTTAGCTAACTAGCCAATCTCACACTTTGGTCCCAAGCCAACTTTGCACAAATGTTCACAATTTATTGTTACATTTTTTGTATAAAAGGATGTATTTGTAGTCATTTTTATAATAGTACAACATTGAAAATTCTTGTAATTTATCCTTTCACATCTACACTGAGGAACACAAGCATCCATGTTATGATTGATAACATGAGAAAAATGGTCATAAAATTTGGTGAAGTTTCCCAAGGCAACCAAATTTAACAAGTTAACAAGATGGATTACTGATTTTAATTCATAAGTTATATTAAAGTTAAATTTCATTAATCTATAACATGTTATTGATCATAACTTAACCATTCTAAATTATACATTCCAATTTTAAGTTTGATTGAATTTCAATTTTTATATATCAAATTGTAGAATAATTGTGTATGTGCATATACAAATTTGGCATATATGCCAACTCAAAAAAAAAGTTACAAAATGTGTCATATGCCATCTCAAGATCAATAGACAATATACATACCAAATAGTTATGTATCAATCCCTAAATGTATCAATCTCTAGAAAATCCTAATCTTGTGTTGTATCATCAAAATCGAGCCTCCTAAAAGTACTTAATGGTTCTGAAGTTTCTTGCACAATGACAATTCAACCCACAAATCAGATTAATTATGTCAATAGTTGACAAGTTAGACTACTAAATAGAAACTTATATATTATAATTTAAAATTGTCAAATTAACATCAAAATCACTATATTGAACTATAATATATCTAAAATAGACTTCTTGATTACCTCAAGTTTTTCTCTTTTTTCTACAAGATTTTCTACATATGATTGTCCCGTAGGACAATCAGGAGTCCTAATATATCAAAATGGTTGAGGATTTGTCACATTTTTTAATTGAGCAAAGGACTATAGTAAGTAAAATAAATCTGATACAAATTAATACATAATTGTTGACAAATAATTATAAACTAAACATGTATCTACTCCTATCTAAATGTATATATCTACAATATAAAATAAACACATACCTCATGTGATGCTTGTTCTCTTGTTCTAGAAGGGCTCATGATGGATGAAACAACTAAGATAGTTTACTATATAAAAAAGGACAAGAATGTAAGAGTATAAATGGACATGTACATATAATCATAATGTCAAGAATATAAAAAAAAAACATATACTTGTGATTCTTCTTCCAATGTGTCAAAAGTAGTCATCATGGATGTAAAAGTAGTAGGTTGCTGCATAAAAAGGCAAGAATACATAAGACTATCAATCTATGTACATGTATTTAATCATAATAGATTTAGAAAATTTTCATCTAAATCACAATTAAAATGATATGCATATACAATAAAAAAATTGTAAAAATGTATGTGCAAAAAAGTATACCATATAGTTACTCTTTAGGCCAAATGAAATGGTCGTAACTGTAGCCTCTTGGACCTGCAAAATTTGATCCTCCATCAACAACTATTAAATCTGGCATATAAATATATATTAGTACTAATATCTCTTATAAAATACTAACTTAAGATAAAATGCACTATGAAATTACTTTAAGTCTTATTGTTACATCCACCTCATCTTTGGCACCAGATGACTCTCCTAGATGTGCTTCGGTTTGTGCTCTCTCATCTCCTACATCGGACATATGATGGACCTCATAGTCGAATGTTTCCATTGGCACCTTAGGAGGATGCCCAAGAGGAACAAAACATACCTGGTTGCACATAATGCAGTGATGTTGCACACAAACATGTGGAGAAGAGGAAGGAATACCAATAGGAGGTGATGTAATAGGTGTATCACTATCATGTGGTTGTGCGAACTATGATATTTGTGTGATTAAATGGCTAGTCAAAGCATGTACAACCAATATATTTTGATGTGTTACACTTGTGCAACAATCTCTAGGTAAGGTATTAGAGGTGGAGGAGCAATAGGCAGAGGGGGAATAACTGGGGTTGCTTGATTTTCCTTAGGTATATCCTAAGGTATTCCTCTACCTACACCTTGGAAATTTTTCATACCAAGATTTAAAGTAGTTGACATGCTTACCCATGATAAATTCAACATATAGTTTTCAAAGAAAATATTGTGGGACATAAAGATTGTTGTTGGGTGTTTTATCAAAAACCATCCCCCAACAATACCAAAAACTATCTAGGATGCCTTGATGTGTTCACCATTTAATCAAATATTTAGGCTTGCACACATCAACAGGTTGTCTAGTTTTAGGATTGATAAACAGTTGTACTAATTAGGCTTTGGAAATTTCAAGTTCCCTCACTTGATCATACAATAAGCCATCAACATATTGTTGCCTCTTGGCCTCTCACCACTCTAAAAAGGTAATATAACTAGTTAGTAAGAGTTTCAACATTTGAAATTATTGATTCTAAAGTGGTTTTTGTTGCAAAAAAGTGAGGGTTCCTATCGTATAAGTGGTAGATGTTTCTCAATTTAGTTAAATTGCCATGGATTAAGTCATGGATAGAAGGTAGATTTTGTAAGGGGGGATTTGGTGGTGGAGGATTTGGCTAGGCAGGGTTTCCTTTTGGACCAAGATTTGGATTCTCATCCATTGGAAAGCCTGGTTGATGTTCAAAATTTTAAAAATTAACAATTTTTTTTATTACAAACTAAAATGCATATTAAAAAGCTTATTTCATACTATAATAATGCTAAAATAATTTTTTTTGAAGAAAAACCATTAAAAATCAAATACCTTTGATTGCAAATGGTTTGGAGTGCAAATTTATAACTCAGACATTAGTCTTAATGGATATTTGTTTTCCCTTCTTTGCCCCTATTGCGCAACATTGAAATGCAAATTGTAAAATAAACTTTCGACCTTTTTTAATTAATAACACAATAAATGGATATCCATTTAGTTTTAGGTCCATGAGTTTATATAAACTATAAGTTCTATAAACTAATATATATAATATATATTATATTATATTATAGTAGTATATAATATATTATATATTATATATTAATTATATAATATAATAACATTATATATTATATATTAATAATAATATAATATATTATATATTAATTATATAATATAATATAATATAATATATATCATATTATATATTGTATAATATATATTATATAAATATCTCCTTTAATGTCTCTTTCTTTTAGACTAAATAATTTCCCTTAGTTAGAGGTAATATTAAAGTTAACCCTAGACTAGTTTGTCACCATTCCACTCTCAAATGTTCATTGTGCAAAATGCTTATGATGGAATCATTAACTTGATGTCATCATAGGCATCAAGGGCATGTTTTTTTGCTATGTCTTCATTGAGTTGTTTAGTTTAATAAAGAATTGGGGTTTAGGTTGTGGAAAAATTTAAGGCATGACATGTTCACCAAAAGTTGACATGTCCTTATAACTTTGCAATTCTATGTTGAAAAGTGGCAAGTATGGTTTTCTTAGTGTGAAGTTTTTTCTATTATGGGAATTTGGGGGTAGTGTGGATTTATCTATGAGCCTGAGTTTTCTCTGTAATGTCCTGATCTAGTAATTTTTTCACATCTTTTGTTAAGTTTAATTTTCTCTTATTGTGGAGATCGAGTAGTCATCTAACCATAGCACATTTTCCCTCAATTGGAACTTCATCCTTTATTTTTCTATAATAGTATTAGTTGTTGCAAGGTTTCAACATTGATTTGGATTTGGTCTTTCATCCTTCATTTTTTACAAGGTTGGGTCCCCCTCATTCTCTTCCAATTGGATTAAATGAGCATTTAAATGCAAAAAAATATTTTAAAAGGATTGTCATGTTTACATCTATGCAAGGTTGTGTCCATATGATATCTCTGTAGGTTTTTCCTACCCCAAATCTCTACAATGGAGAGGTAAGTATGAAAGATGTTAAGTTTTAAGGAGAAAATTTGTAGGAGCTTTTGGGGTTATTTAATGAATGAATTAAGTATTTTATGAAAAATGTGATGGATTTAAAGACTATCAAAATTTTCATAGTATAAATGGAATAAATAGTTTTTGAATTAGAAATTGTTGCAATATACTTGCTAAGGTTTTTATGCAAAACTAAATGGCAAGGGTGGCCAAAATGAAGTATAAATTCAAGGGATTTTATCTAGAGACCAATATTGCCTTCGATTGGAAGTTTGTTGGAGACACTGACCTTGGGAATATTGATATGAAGGATTTGAAAGAAATGATATTTGGAAACAATGGCATTCATAATGACAAGAATATGGTACAAAATAGAATCACTTATGTTGTTGGCTTTCCTACCTTATTCTACTGTCTAAATTTAATCATGGAATGTAGGGAGAACTACTATTTGAGTTCCAAAAAGATAATAGAGCTACATATGGTTCAGGGTGTTAGCTGACCTATCAAGCATTTTCATTACAAAGAATTTTGGTATCTTAGTCCATCCAACTATGACTTTGGCTACTAGGGAACACACCTAAAAAATGTTTGAAGAGGGATTTGAGCAATGTATAAAAATTGTCAATGATCGATTATGTTGTCTCACATCATGCCCCATTTTATTTCAATAGAGTGAAGGCCCATATCCCAAAAAATTATTGCTTATTCCATGAGAAGGTAATAAGTCCATAGGTCAAAATAAGGCTGTCAAATTTGAAATTTTAAATGAAGTACTTTGGTAAAAATTAAGAAGTATGCTCAAATTAATGTTGGTCACAATATGAAACAATTAAAAACTAGTTAAATAGTAAGTGCACAAATTTGTGACATAATTAAGATGCCAAGGTCTTTTTTACCCAAAATGACCATTTTGTGAGTGCCAAATGGCTCAGATAACTAAAATTTACATATAGACATTTATTTTCTTATACTTTAAGTTATATTTCATGTATATAGTTTTAGGATGTTTGAGAGTAGTTTTAGATTTCTTGGAGTTATAATGTAAATTTTAGTTTTTGGAAGATCTTATAATTTTTCAAACTTAGTCAAATTTTAGTAATCAACTATGTCAAATTTTAGTAAACAAGAGGTCAAATTTTAGTAATCAACAAGTTGTATCATCTTTCTCTCTCTATCTCAGTCATTTTTTTATCTCTTATTCTCTAGACCTCTCTCTCTCTCACTATCTCCGTCCCTTTATTTGACTATCTCCCCCTTGAGCTCAAGAACTACCTCTCTATCTATCCATCCTTCTCTCTCTTTCCATATCTCTCTACTGTCTCTCTCTCTATTTCTCTCTCTATCACTCTCCCCCTCTTTCTCTCTCACTCTCTCCTTCCCCCTCTACTTTTCTCTATCTCACCATTCTCTCTCTCCTTCCCTCTCTACTTCTCTCTATCTCGCCTCTCTCTCTCTCTCTACTTCTCTCTATCTCACCTCTTTCTCTCCCTCCCACCTTCCCTCCCTCTCTAATTTTCTCTATCCCCTCTCTCTTTCTTGTTGGGATTAAGGGGTCTCAACCCTAGTCTAAAAATTATAAGATCTTCCAAAACCTAGAATTTGCATTATAATTCCAAGAGACTTGAAGCCACTCTCAAACATCCTAAACTATATACATAAAAATATCAACTTATACTTTCATGTACATACCTTCACTGATAGAGAAATACCTGTAAGACAATGAAAAATAAAAAAATAAAGAGAAAGAAAATGCATTCTAAAACATCATCATTTCTTGTCAAAGATATGTTTTTTGAAAAGGCAAAAAAATTCACAAATTTTTGGTCATGCTCTCCATCAGGTTTGCATGTGTTCCATGTAGTGCCCACTCCGTTTGGTCGTCATTGATGTCAAGTAAGTAGTTGTTATTAGTAATGTCATGATGATGTGGTGATTTTATAATTTAATTTAATTTTAAAGTTATGAAATAACATTAATATTATGCTGGGATTTAATTAATAAAGTTAATTTAATTATAGGGTTACTTGTTTTATTTGGAATTAAATAAAGAATTAGATTCAATAATAAACGCTAATTTAATTATCTTTGGTTGTTTGTTATTGAATGTAATCAGAATTGATGAGGAAAGATAATTATCATTTAATCATTAAATTCAATTAATAAATGTAAAAGTGAGAAAATATTGAAAGGATTAAATATTAAAATTTCACTTAAGTTTGAATGACGGTAAAAAATGAGAAAAGCCGTAAAAGTTTGGTACCTAATTTAATTGATAAGTTAATAATGTTATTATGATAAGCAAGGTGATGAAATAAATTCTAATAAAATATATTATTAATGTTTAAAATAAATACTAACTATATTTGGCTGGCAAACTATCTTAACGGTTGGGAATTGATCCTTGATTTGTAACTGACTGAGAAAGAAAAGAGGCGATAACTGCAACACTTGAAAATAACCATCTTATAGCAAGAAGAGGGCGTTTTTTAAGGGGGCAAATATTCACTTTCTAAGATAATTGGCAACCTGCGAAGAGAGGGACTAGCGTTTTGCTTCGAGTGCCTGACCTCAAGTCTTCATCCTCGCAGCGGTGGGAAAAAGAGAAGGAGAAAGGTGAGGTGCAAATACGTGACTTATGAGTAAGAGAATTAACGTATAACTTCTTCTTTTTTGAATTTGACGCATTTCTGTTTGACAACCGTCATAAAAACATGTGTGCGAAATATAGTAAAGAAAAGAAATTATGCATAAATTGTAACTTGAATGATTTCAAACTGGGATAAATTTTCCTTCCCTTCTGTTGTGTGGATAGGAGTGAAATTTGATAATAATGCAAGTAGATGGCGATATTTCCAAACTCCAATATTCTCTTTCTTTTATACTTAGCAACTTGTCGCAGTTACAACATTTAGAGTTGAGACGTTGTACATAATTAAATAGCCTCCCTGAAACCACTGGCAACCTGTCTCAGCCGCAGCTCTTAGATTTGCAAAGAATTAAGTAATATCTCTGATTTCATTTTCAACCTGTCTCATCCACGCACTTGAACATGGTAGGGTGTATAGATTTAAATAAATTTCCTGTTTCTGTTTGCAACCTGTTTTCTGCCGACACACCTGGCATAATGGGAAGTTTAAAAGTTTAAATAACCCCTCTAGTTTCATCGGATTGTTTCATGCATCATTGAACAAATGTATTGTTCCATTTGTTTTGTCATTTGTGCATTTACCTTCCCTTCAATTATTTTAGTTTGGTGTGATTTTCTAAGTTGAAACTAGAAACACAACATATACATGTTGTTTTGACCTAGTAAAATACATCCCTAGCCAAACATGGAACCGTAAGTGGAAGCTATCACTCTTCTTTCTTCTTGCCAAAGCACACTTTTGCTATGGAATTTATATATTTCATTTTATATTATATGCTGAAAGACTGAATAAACAATTCATTGCTTGGGCGAGCCATTATGAGCATGTTGGCAGACCTTCATCAATCTATAAAAAAGCTGAAGATCTTCCTGAGTCACCTTTGTAGTTCTCTCTACCTTGTCAAACTCATTCAATGCTGCAGATCGCCTGTGGGATTTAATCATCTGTACTGCATGGTTGATGTGCCTTGAATCCTTAGATCAAAAAGGGAATTTCCTTAACCTAAATATTGCGAGGGAGTTTCAATGTTGGCATATAGTTGGCATTAAAGCCGATACTTATACCTGGAACATAGAAAATTATCCTCATATAAGATTTCCCTCCATCTTGTTGTCTTGTAACATTCTTGATGGTGGCTACATGAAATGGAACCATGATGCCATATTTGGGTACCTGAACAGCAGCGTTTTTTTTTGTATCAATCTAAATCATGAGCTCTCTAGAAACAGGGATATTGTCCTCTCTTTATTTTTAGTCATTATTGAAAATAAATGATTGTGATGAACAGCTAGTGATAATTTTATTTTATTTTTAGTCTTTATTAGTACTAACCTTGGTGTAATGTTTACCATGTACAACACTAACAAGGATTACATTTTGTCTCCTTATTCTATCCTTACATGACCAGAAGATCAAGAGTTGCAGATTTCTGCTATCCTTACATAATCATACATTGCAATCAATTCTTATATCTGCAAACAGTCCTGTGATCAATATGGTCTCATTTGATTGGAACCGTCCCCATCCAAGCCTCTTACCATTATATTCTTCCTCTTGGGAAAAGTGTGGTAGATGTAAGTTGCAGACTAAGATCCATTTATATTATCCAAAACATTAACATGAAGCGCCACCACTTTCAGGTATTTTTGTTATGCTATGTGGTTTGGAAAGCAAATCTATAGGTTATTTGATAAATCTGCATTATGTTTTTTTTTAGTCATTAGATTTAGTGTTCCTTTTTATTGTTAAGAGATTAGTTAATTAGGTTATTTGTTTAATAAATTAATTATAAATATTGCAATATTCTGGAGCTCGGGGACTTCGTCCTCTATTATTGGGTTGGTAGTGAATTAAGTGAAAATATAATCTTATTTTAGGTGATTAATTAAGCTGGTCCATAAACTAGAATGTATAATAGGGAAGAAATAAATAACGAGCTTTAATTTGGTATTGTTCCACCTTTCAAGAAGACTGATTTATAATTTCTCTTTCAAGTATAAGGATATAAATATTTATATATATATATATATAGATTGGGTATTAATTATGTGAGGGACACATAGATTCTTGTATTGTTAATAGTTAGTATTTATTTGGGTAACTTTGGAATAATAAATATCTTCCTCTTTAATTTGAAATAAATAATTATTTATTTTTATAGAGATTTAGTTAAATAAGTGAATTGAAGTAAATTAAGTTTAAAAGAAATATATTAATGCATATATATAGGGTTTTAATGAAAGAATACATTTTACCTATGTGAACTTATTGTGTAACATTGGTAGATTAGTTTATTCTTACTTTGGTTAGTTCCAAGTGGAATAGTTAAATTAGAAATAGTGAAAAGTAGAGTTTTGTATGTGCTTGCTCTGCGTAAGTAAAATTAGATGATTATGGAATATAATGAAAGTATAAATATTATGTTATTAGAAGAATCAAGTTGCTTGAAGCAGAGGTAATTATAAATAAATAAAAATAAGATGAAATTTTTCTATGTGGTTATTATGTGAAAATTATTTTAAATTCATATGAGAAAAGAGTATTTTGGGCCTTCTTAGATAATTTATTGTGTTAAATGTTAAATGGTTTTAATTACCCTTTTTGTTATCTAATGAGTCTGTGAATGATAATTATTTATCAAACTACTATGTGAAATAATCCATTAGTATCATAATAAAGTTGTAAATTATAGAATTGTCATCTTAGTATTACATTTTAAAGTTATAATTAGGATTCGTATTAAACAGTTGATGGAGTTGGTTATCTTATAGATGATATAGTTATTTTAAATATAATTATTTGTCGTAAATACTCTCTTAATTAAATTAAGTGGATATGTTAAAATAAGTGATAAGAACGTTGAAATAATGCCTAAATTAAAGGAATGTCTTTATGGTTATAAGGTGTGAGTGATTGTTGTTTTAAACAAAGTGTTTTGATTATTGGTTTAAGTGTTATGTAATTATTTTAAGATGGGTGTGATTTGTGGGATATTTATGGAGATGTTTCGATGGCCTGTTCATTGTAAGTGTTTTAAGATAGTGTTCTTCAAGGTTGATGTGTTTGATGGTTTTAATTTGTGTTTGGAAGAGTATGCTTGAGAATTAGTGTCTTATGGCTTATGACATTAGATTATATCTTCATTCGCAATATTGTGATATCCTTAAAAGTTGGAAATGATTGATCTTTAAAATAATGTTCTTATTGATTGCTTCGAGTTACTTCTTATTGAATGAATGGTTATATTGTATTTGAATGTGTGGTTTATGGATTGTTTTGATAGACCCTTTCAATGTGACGTTTCCTGGGTTGATTTTTGAGTTGGAGATTTTCTCTCATTTTATTTATGTTGCTATTCGTTGGGAACCCGTATGTGTTCTTTTGTTCTTTACCCTTAGTGACAAATCGGTTAATGTTATCTTTGTCATGATTGATGATTATGCTTGAGTTGATAATGAGTCAAATTGAAAAGTTCTTTGAAGTATGGGTATTCCGAGAGGAGAAAATAGAGGTTTCCCTTGGATGTCCGATTTTGTTCGTATCGAAGTTGTTGATGTTGTTTAATGGAGTTGTTGATCTTATTTTAATGTATTCTCTCATTATATTTGAATCGCTTTTGGTTCTTCAAGGTTTTTCTTTTATTGTTGTCAGATTTTCATGGGGAAACCCTAGTGTAACTTTTTGAGAATCTTCCAGAGGTTTGTTTTTTATGGTTGGTCAATGTTCTCTCTCTATGTGCCTTGATTTTTGGAATTTAAAAGGGTTGTACATGAATCGTTGAGATTTTGATTATGTATTTATGGCAAGATGGGTGATGCCTTGCATGCTTCTCTGTTGTGATTTAATGTACTTGTTATGTTGTACTACCCTTGGATTTGGTTTTTATGTTTTGAGTGTCTAGAGTGAGAGTGGCTCTAAGTGGGTGGTCGGCGCACAAAGGGGCGCCAGGATAGCCCTCGTTAGAGTGAAATTAAAAAGTGATAATTTAAATAATTAATTAGGGGGTGGGTAGAATCACATTAAAAAGATAATTGATGCCTCATCCGCCGTTTAGTGCTATCACAGGCTAAAGGGGATTGAGAAGGCCGTGGTTGGCAAGATCGTTACCTTGTCTTCATGAAAGGTTAACGGTTCCGCATGAGCAACCCTATGGAGCGGCACCTTGAGACAGGTAGTCTGGATAACCATAGATGGAGGTGGCTCCTAGTGCCCGGATTGTCTGGATAATTCGTCAGTAGACGGAGGCGGCACCTTGCGTTAGTAGTAGTCTGGAGAATCCATGTTAAGCCATGCGATGACACTCTCCTCTAACACTCCTTATGTTGCTTCTTCGGAAATCCTCTGGAAGTGGTCCTTTGTCTTGAATTGATGAAACCTAGTTATTTGAGATGATTTATGGTTTTACCCTATTTTATCTTTGGTGTACTTGTGGTTTTGTATGTTCTCATCGGTATTTGACTTATGACCTTGTACTCTTATGGTATTGTGATATGATGTTATTGTATTGTATCATTGCGATCTAGAATTGTGATATGTTTATTAATTCAGCTTGATTTGGAAGTGTTTTATGATCTTCCTTTGGTTCCTTGTTTACTAGCTATTGCCTTGAATTATGTGATGAGACTTATGACTCTTGGATGTGGTTGATTATGTCATTGTAATTCCTGAGTGTTATGATACTTTTGTATGACGTTGAGTCTTGTGGTTCTCTGTTGGATGTTCTTGGTTGAGGTCTCTTTCTTGTTAGCTCCTAGCACGGGGGGTGGGTCTTTGGGCTCACATGGTCGGGTGGAACATGCTAAGCACCCCATTAGGTCCCCAGTCGAGGATCGGGAGGAGCGGATTGGTGCTATTGCAGCAACTCTAGAGTTGTATCTATCTTGGAGCTAGTTTGATATTTGGTATTCATCTATTTATTTGTATCATGCTTTCTTGTGTATGGTTTCCATTTATGTTTGGAAACACTGTTGCATCATTGTACTTCTTCAACATTGTACTATAATGTAATATTAGCCATGGCAGTTGTTATTCAATGGTTATGTTAATCATGCATATGTTGTATTTATGTGCAGATGGCTTTTTATCAATGAATTTTCATATATGTATTATATTTGTTATTGTTTACTTTATATCTTTGGATTTTATTCTTTATTGTTGTTGTACGGATCTAAGTCGTGTAATGACTCTTCGCGTACCCCAAGGGATGTATGTGTTAATGAATCTATTTAAATGAAATTCATGTTCGACTTAATGTGTATTACATGTATGTTATGTTTATTAAAAAATTTGCTATAATTATGTGTAATTGTCCTTTGGGGTTACGTGGCGTTACATTCAATGCAAATATATAAAAACACCATGATGGCGTTAAGCTCTCTTAGCTATCTAACTATATAATTTTTTTCACATTTTGATTATGCTAAAGTTTTCATCTTTAATTTCTTTTGTTAGTGTGTCTGTTTTTTGTTAAAAAACCAACTTGTGGTATTTTGGGAATGGTTTTTTACTCGTTCATTGAATTTAAAAAAAAAATGAATTTATATAAACTAGATTTGATTCTACACATATTGAAAAAAATATATTTTTAATGTTTTCAATTTTTTATGGGGGGGGCATGCTCGAATTTTTGTAAAAAATAAATATTCATTAAAAAATTAGTCAAAAAAATCTAACATTAACTACATGGTGTTAGCTAATTTCTCATTGAAGCAATTTTTGAAATTCTAAAAAAAGATTAGCTTTTTAGGGGGAGCACACTAGATGCTATGTTATGCTTCTTTGAAAAAAGTAAACAGCTTTGTGTGCTCCTCCTTTTTGAAACCCTTAACCTTCACCATTTGCAAAAAAAAAAATAGTTTAGAAAGAAGATTTGGAGAACTACAACTTTTTTTCTTGTTGCATCTCTAATGTTTTAGCATAATTATCTCATCAAATATTAGACTTTGTTGATTTTAGAAAAAAAAGTGGCATCCTAAGTTCCCCTTTTTATGTCACAACTTGGTGCACTTACCCTTATGGTCTATTGATTTAATTTTTATTGTTGATTTTGCAATCATAAAATATTTATCATATGGTAATCCTTGTTAATTAAATAAATTTTAGATTTGCATACACTTTCATAATATCTAATTACAATAATATTACATTGATTATCAAAAATCATGATGTTAGGATAATATTATCCTTATTTTTTTCCCTAATTCTTGACCCCTATCTATTGGTAATTTGACTTTTATATCTAAACTTTAAAGGTTCCATTTTTTCTCCTTTTTATTCTAGTAAATTATTTTAATATGGGATAATATTTCAAGAGCTTCATAGTGGTGCATTCAAATTTTGATTTTGGTGTTGGGTAAATTTTAAAAATTATGGATTCTCATAGATGATCCCAAGTAGTTCTTATTTGGAGAGCTTTGAGGGCTTCATTTGGGCTCATGCAATATAATTTTTGGATGCAATTTTTTTGAAAGTGCATAATTTTTATGTACTTTGCATTGGTGTAGTGGGTATGTGGAAGATCATCATAGAAAAAATAAGCCCCTAAGTGGCGAAAAAATAAAAAAAAATAGAGTTAAGCAATTTGACGTAAAAATTTGAATAAGTTACCTGTATTATTTTTAAAATATGTAAGAATAGAATCTGTAACAAATTGAATGTAGTTTCTAAACTACTAGGTTTTTTTTTTTTAAATCTATTTGGTGAAAATTTGAATTTTCAATGCAACAATACTTAAATTTGGGGAAAAAATAAGTAGGTGTCTATCTAACCACCCTAACCACAATAAAATGATAATATTTTTAAAAGATTTTAGATATAAGTAGAGGACTCATGTTAGGATGTGATGCATATTTTTGTAAACTTTTTTTCCAAGTAAATAATTAATTATGATTTTTTATTACAACTTTTAAAAATATAAAAACTTGTATGTCTAACCACCTTAACTTAGTCAAAAATTCATGAAAATCATTTTTTTTAATTCTATAGTATGCAAAGCATAGAATGTGATGCATGTTTCGGATTCAAAAAATGTGATACCATTTGAAAGCTATAGATGTTTTTCAATTAGCCTATCAATCAAGAATTTAGTCGTAATTCAAATAGAAAATGAATAATAATTATATTTTAAATTCAAAGTAAAGCATAATTTATATTGGTGGAAAGTTGAGAATCTCCTTTAAAACCCTTTTCGTTTCATTAATTTTGGGTAAAAAAAAGTCATCAGCCACATACCCTACACATACCCATCATATCACCACTTTTTGGCCCATCATGATCCTGCACATACCCTAGTTTGATTTATCCCATGTGTATTAAAATTTATAGTTCAATTTTGTGGCATATTTTAGGTATTTGTAGTACACTAAAATCAAGACTGCTTCATTAGTTTAACAAGTGGCAATTACAATCGCACTCACTATAAAGTGTCATCATCATAATTTATTTAAAATACCTCATAATTGAGCTATTTTTGAAGGCTTTTTATACAAATGCACTTAGTTTATAAAGTGTCATCATATCATGTACTTGTCTTTTGAGGGGATTACCCATGGGTATTTTGTAATCATGAACTACAATAAAGTTCCAGTATGGTGGGTTCATGCATAACTTTCTAGTGTTTCTAAGTACAAAATGGCATACAAAGGGATGAGAGTGTAGTCAAATGACCGGCACTATGATCCTACCTCCAACTTGATGAAGTTTTACATGAGTTGCACTTGGATCATCTAGTTCTCTCTTTGCAACATCTTGCTTATGACTTAACACATCTTGATTCACATCAATTCACATCCCATATTGAGATCCTTTTATATTTGATCATGAATCTTGTATCTAATTCACATCATATTACAATTCAAAGTGAGAGCCATCATGGTTAATGTTCTTGAATCTTCATGTTCCTTGCTCCTATGGATCAATTTTAATCATGGTTTAAAACATTAACACCAAGATACATAAGAAACTTCTAGATTCATATTATTGTATCCCTGGGATTAAGTTTTTTCTTATATATTATATTTTTTCTTCTTTTGGGGGTTTCTATCATTGTCCATGGGCATCTAATTCGATCTAGTTGTTGAGACTCATTTTTATCTCACATATCTCTCAAGTTGTACTTAAGGGGGTGTTGGTGTAATTATTTAAATACACCTTAATATTTAAGTTTAATTACTTGTAATTTTTTTGTTGTTTTGTTAGGATAAAATAATTGAGTACATGCCATTTTCTTCTTTCATGCAGTTCTACTTTTTTCTTATCCTTTCACATTTAGAAACTTAGTTAAATTGATCCCTTATATTTTGGTTTTTTTGTCTCTTCTTCACCTTCATTGAATTTGTAATCTTGAGGCTATATTGTAAACTAATTTTATATTAATTTCTCCATATTCTTGATATCAGATTTTAGTTGATAGGGAGAACCTTTAAAATGAGGTGAGAACCTTTACTTGGATCTAAGCTTGTGTTCATTGTTTTATTAAAGCCTACCCAACTAGTATTGCCTATTGACGACTCCAAGTGCTCTCCAGAAAAAAGGGACCATTGTCAACACGTTAACATACTTGGGTGAATTTTTATTGTCTACTAATGGCATGAAGTGTTCTCGTAAAAATTGACTATGCAAGTAAGATTAGAACCATCATGCTTCTAATTATTACTTGTCATTTGATTAGAAACAAATTTGAAGAATGTTTATATGAGAAGCTTAAATCTATTGCTAGATGATGTAATCTTTGGAGTGCATAAATATTTACATTTGGAAATTTTAAATTTTTATGTCAATTTGGTGTAAGTTTAACATATAAAAGAGCTTTGGTTATCTCATATAAAATTAAATTTTCCCTAGTTTTTTATATTGAATAACTTTAATATTATTTAGAAAAAGAGTGTTAATTATTTTTACATATTCAATGTTGTTTATTTTAATAAGAATTTTATATTTTTCTTGATTACAATTGATGTCAATATTTGTTTCAAATAAAATAATTAACCAACTTTTAAATCTCATTTCATACTTGTTTCAAATATTGAACTTGAAATAAGATGATACTATTTTATATAAATGAGTAAATGCTAAATCAAAATTAATGTATTTTCAAGGAGATAAATTTACTTTATTGATTAATTGCTTTGAATTGTACAATTTTTAGATAGCTAGATCAAACAAATTAGCCTTTCGTGCAATTGATGAATAAGAAGAAAACAAAAAGTCACACTTTCTTAAAAATTGCTACTAATGAATAAATAGATTTGATACTTCTTCCTATCTCAATAAAACCTTTGTCCACATTGTATTGACCCTAATTCTCATTAGTGGATAAGAATATTGTGAAACAACCAAATAATGAGCATCTTAAAGATTTAGAATAAATTAAAAATTAAATGAAAATATTACTTAACATTATCAAATTATACTTATATTTTGTAATACCAATTTAATATATTAATTGTCTATTTATAATATTTTTTTAAAGAATACGCATAAATACAAGTTATTATAATAAGAAGTCACTAGTATTTAATGAAATAAAGTTATAACTTAAATTTAATAAATTAAATGATATTGATGCAACTTTTTTACTCCCATCTTTTTTTTTTAATTGAAACAGGCAAAGAATAATACAAGGAGAAAGAGTCTCTTAACAGACTTTGACTTTAATATATATATAGCTCTTTAATACAATGCACATTTATAAAGTGTGTCAACAAATGTGTAGACCCCACCTGTCAAGTTTGCTCTTATTTCAAAAAGTGCTTTTTCCTATTATTTTGGTTTTAAAGTGATAATACTTATATTATTTTTATTGGTTAAAGTTAATATTTATTAAAATAAACAACGTTTACAAATAATCTATAATAACGAAATATATTTTAATAATGTTGCGCGGAATGTCCTGGATCAGGCTTAGCCGTAGGTTTATGAGGATCAGGCTGAGATAGAAGTTTGCGCCACTTGTTCATCGTACCTATACTTCTCTGCATTAAAAAAATTAAAACATTGAAAACGTGAGGGAAAATATTTATTTATAGAATAAAGACATATTTAAATGAATGTTGCCTTAAAATAAACATCTCACTTACAATAAAGCACAACTCATAAAAGGTTTTCACCCCATTTTAAAGTAGAAGTTTTATGGGAAAAAATCAAATCCTAAGTGAAGAAAGTAGGTAATTACCTTTACGAAATAAGATAAAAAGTGCTAGATATTTCCAGTAATATTTTTATAATACTGATTGATGAGATTCGCAGTCCATTTGGCTAAGATATTTTTTTTATTAAATAAATATTTTTGATTGGGTATATTCTTTTTATTAGGCGATAGGCTATTCGGGCTATCCGACCTTCTAGCTGCATTTGGTTGACAGGCATTTCGTACAAAAAATGAATGCAGTAAAGTAAAATCAAACCAAGTGAAATAATCAACCTATCGTGTAAGCATTGCACCTCATTGGTGCAAGTGCTAGTTAAAAAACTATTTATGAATATATTTTTTTTTGAAAAATACTGTAAAACCGTAAACTACGAGTCAAAACTAACCTTACACCAAGATAACTCTACTTGAGAAGAATAAGCCCGACAGCAGATGTCTCATCGATATCATTTCACTGCATGAGGTGAGGCAGTTTAGGCTGGAATGGATAGTGCAGCTGGTTTGGCTCATAAAAACCCCACAAAGAGAAAAGGGGAAAAGGGCGAGGAAAAGATGAAGGATTTGAAGCATGTGTTCAAGGTCTACAACAGGAGATTCAGCTATGGAAAGGCGCTGGGTAGTCGTATGAGAATTCATGGCGGCCGACTGAATCCTGCGGAGGTTTCAATGTGTCCTCAGAAGAAGAAAAAACGCAAGGTTTAGGAAATTGGAGGTTCCGAATCAATGTTCCAAGAAGCATGGCATGAAGAAGAGAACGCAGTTTATCAAGGGCCAAGCAGCCACTCTGATCTGCCGAGGGATATTGAGGGTACCAGTGTTAGTACCAGTAATAGTGAACAAGCAATCATGCACATGCACAGAGATATGAATGACCTGGGCTCCAATCCTAAAATGAAGGGCTGGTCATCGAAGCGGTCCAGGCATGTTATTGAGCAGGCTCTGTCAACCAACCAAGATGAAGACGTAGCAAATTGTTTGGTCATGCTTTCTACTGCCGAGGGATCATGGAGGCCGCCCAAGACCCAGCTTTCAGGAGCACAGAATATGTTGGGCTATTGTAATCATATAGCCAGATCCAGGGATCTGAAAAATGCATGCCAAGCAGATGAATTAGATGACTCTAATCCTGAAGAGGAAGCTGATGAATGGAAGATTAGCAGCAATGTATACGAGTGCCCGACATGCAGCAAGTTTTCTCTTCCCATCGAGCTCTGGGTGGACACAGGGCGAGTCACAGGAAGATCAAGGATTTGTTGGGGTTTCAAGGATTGCCGTATGGAGCAGGAACAAGTCAAGAACAAGGTCGCAGAATCATTTATTGATGAAGTTGTCAGTGAGGAAAGCCTGACCTTGCATGCAATTGGTACCAACAAGCCCAAGATGCATGAATGTCCTATTTGTCATAGGAATTTTGGATCTGGGCAAGCATTGGATGGCCATAAAAGGTCCCATTCGATTACTAGTCCTAGTTCTAGTCCTAGCAGTTCTAGTCCCTAGCAGCTGCAGCAGGAGCCTGTATTGTTGGATCTTAACTTGCCCGCACCTATTGAGGATGATGGAGTTGACGAATTAAAGTCCTGCAATCTGCTCAACTCTATGGAAGCCCATAACAACATTTCTTCCTATACCCAACAGTGGTGGATAGACAGCCATTGCAGAATATTTTATCTGCCAGTTAATGGTAATAAGTTTGAGGACAAGGGTGACTTCAAGCCTGATATTCATCAGCCATGGCTGCAAGTGGCAACCAAAACTGCTTAACAAACAAGTCAGTCAACTCGCGTTTGCAAGGCTTGTGTAGTTGTGCTTCTGACTTGGAATTGTTCCTGGACAATAGGACCGACTTTGTAATCCTCTCTTACTATTTTTTCCTGTAAGCATTGGATTCTGTCATGTACTTAATGGTAATGGAATACAGAGCATCCGTATTTTTGAACTCATCCTGGCAGCCTGGCAGGACAGGGTAATCGGAAAAGTAATCATACATTAGCTAAGTGTTGATGTAAAACAATTAATGGAATGGACTGGACTGGCTACCGGCCATGCCTCTCTTTTCTCATTGAACAGTTAATTTGACCAATAAAATCTTAATAATATTTTGCTTCCACAGTCCATGATAGATGTGAACAAGATTTCTGGAATAACTGTGTAATTTTTTACATCAACGTTTCGGATCAAACTCCATGATCCATCGTCAGGCTGATAAGCAGATAGAGAGAGAAGTGAAAATAAGATAGCAGACTTGACTAGAAAAATGTAAAAAATTGCACACAGTTATTCCAGAAATCTTGTTCACAATAAAATCTTGTAAAAATGAACATCTTGTAAAAATGAACGGGGTCTGTGAATGAATGCTTTGAACTCTTTTGTTATAATTATATGGTGAACTGTTGCTTTCATACCCAAAGAAGAAGAGATTAAAAAAAAAAAACAAACAAACAAATTCCACTTAATAAACCCCAAAATTAGTAAGACACAGATTAGCCCGAGTACAGATCAGGCGGCCAAGAAGAGGTAGGGCTTGGTGGTAGGGCCTGGGTCAACTTTCCGCTTCTCATACCTTCGCGACCTAAGCCATTGGTATAAGGTTAGTTTTGACCATAGCGGACAAGCATCCATTCATTTGGTGGGTGCCCCTATATTGGCCTACTGTTATAAACCACAAAATTATGAACATGTGCAGTTCTCTCTTTACAAAATTATTAGAAAATCAGGAGATAGATCAAAACACCCTTAAATTAGTAATAATAAATTTACCTCTGAGATGGACTCGCGAACTGCCAGATCAATAATGTCTGAGGAAGAGACGATGATACCGCAGGCCTCGTCCACACGCTCTTTAATGTCGTCTATGATCTGAAAAGCTTTCGCCTGCAGCGTTAAATTTGGAGGGCCTTCTTGCTCGCTTGCAGATCCATGTAACAGAATATAAGTTTCACAGCCCTGTGCAACAGCTTTAAACATTTAACACCAATCCAACATACAAGCATAGCAAAAGAATTAAATTACTTAAAACCCAACCTGAAGAAAACAGTCATGAAAGTGAAGACGTGGCAACCCGGCGGCCTGAGAAATGTCCTCCTTTAAGTAAAAATCGATCCGTTTCTCGATAACCGATGCCAGTTCGAGGCAGGTGCATGAAAGCCCATTTACCAGTTGAGATTCCTCGCTCAAAATCAAAAGACTATCTTCTTCGGCACAAGCAAGCGAAATGAAGACAGCGAAAGACAAACAGAGCACATGAAGCTTATCCATTGGAAAATAATACAGCGCTTTCTTTTCTCTGGTAATAAACAGCCCTGTTGTGAAGGAAAGATAAAACCCAGAAATCAAATAATATTTCAGCACAAGAAATAATGAAAAAAATAAAATAGAATAATAAAATAATAGACAAAATACAGATTTATTTGGTAAAACTTTGATAATATGTTAAGGAAATATTTACAGAATAAAATATCTGTAATCTGTTCTTCAATTGTAATTCATTACAATGATTTTAGCTTCAAAACATGAGATATATATAATATCTTCAATCTATATTAAACTAAAAAGAAACCAATTTTATTTTATAACTTTATTGTCTTATTTCTTTATTTTTTTACAGATAAGATTTTAGATGGTATAAGTTTCCCACAGTCCAAAAAGTTAGAATGCTTAGGTAGTTTTTGGATTTTACATGGTATAAGTTTTAAATGGTATCAGCTTTCCACAGTTCAAAAAATTAGAATGCTTAACTTTTAGATTTTTGATGGTATAAATTTTCCACAAT
>VDFB02363157.1:0-13954 GCA_007258455.2 Sequoia sempervirens
GTTCTATACTGTTGAGATGATGCGCTTTATTATTGGATTCCCTCGCCGTCCCTTCTGAGGCATTCTGGGACCCGTCCATTGCTTCAGAGCCAGTGACAGGGCCTCAACCACCACCACATTCTTCACCCCGAGGGGATGATGAGAGCCTACCTTAGGGGCATATTTGTATTTGGACACATTATGTTTATTGTTGAGCCTGCGAGCTCCATTTTTGGGATATCCATTGACTTTATCCTGTGACATTGCATATTTTTGAGATGAGATTTATATGATGATGCAGTTTTGATGCGACCTATATGTGTTATGTGATGTTCTATGCATTATGTGTGTATGGTATATGATGCTTAATTTATGATGCCATTTGTGTATTATGATGTCTATGTTGTGATTTTTGATGTCATGATGATGCAATATTCATATGCTTATGTTAATGATGTGCGTGATACCTTTATGTAAAAGATGCAATGATGATGATTATGTTAATGCAATGTTTGTGATTTATGTATATGATGTAATGCCATGTATGATACTATTTAATGCCATGGATGATGTATGTATGGACCTAATGCAATGGATATATCATGTATGCACTTACGTTTTTTGAATGACACAGGATATCATCGCAGGATGGACGAGAGAAGATGGTGGGACTGACGAGAGAAGATGACCAGACCAAAGAGGAGAAGATATGAGACCTATGAGAAGATACAAATCCTTCAAAACCTTACTATAGGACTTTTAATATCCGTTGCTCTTTAATCATCATTGGGAAAACTGTCGTAATGGTCAACAAACACCAAGATATGACGTAGATCTAGGTGTGCAAGGTCGTACCATTACCCAAGACAGAACAGTCACAGACAAGGATGGTTATGACTCATACTAGGAGCGTGCTTGCCCCAGTCTTGTCGTCATAATCAACCACAGGCAGAAAAAGACAATGACAGATCAAGAAATGTCGTTGCTTCTCTAAGTCCTGTTTCCAGGACATCCTTGAGAAACTAGTGACATGATTGCCAAATTACAAAAAATAAAGTCTCTATCATGATATGTCGTTGCTTTTCTAAATCCCAAGATCAGGATCTCGCTGAGAAGCTAGTAGTCATGCGTGTCAATTGTCATGTTACATCGCTGCTTCTCTAAATCCTGCTTAGTGGGATCTCGTTGAAAAACTAATAACATGATAAGAGATGAAAAGACAGTTACCAAGTGTTTGTCAAGTGCATCTGGGTAGCCATTGTTCTGATGCCAAGGTGTCATATTTGACGATGTCAAGATGTCTGAGTGTTTAAAGTTTTGATGACCTTGAAAATGTCGAGACTTGGTGAATTCAGGAAGGACACATCCTGAATGATGCCGAATGACGGGAGGATTTGATCCCTAATGGTCATAAGGGATCCCTCAAAATAATGACGATGCTTAGGAAGGACACATCCTAAAGCATAAAGGACAGAGTTGGTTCTTCAGAAGGACTCATCTGAAGAATGCTAACGTCAGGAAGAGTGATCCTTAGATGTCAAGAGGATCGCTCGAAGGGCCGAATGACGATGATGACGCCTAGGAAGGACACATCCTAAGGCGTAAATGACAGAGGTTATCTTTCAGAAGGACTCATCTGAAGACGAACCAAAATTTGACAGTTTGACCGGTTATAATGATTTGGTTTGCTTTGACTTATGTTTGACTGAGGTTGACTTGTGTTTGATTAGATGCCGATATTGTCATGATGCGAGTGTCATGTTGAATAAAAGATTGCTTTACTTTGTTTCAGGAGTTTTCTTATCTGAAGATTGATTGAAGATTTTTGACGTGTGTGCCATTTTAGTGTCATGAACCCTAATGGACTGACCTAGTGCGGCCTCAGGGGCTCATCGATAGATGGCCTTGCCTACGTCATACACTCAGAGACCTCGTAGCTTGACACGACCAATGACGTTGTCTTGATGAGCAAAGATTACGCCATGATTTATTTTGACAAACCTAATAGGACTGACCTAATGTCTCGGGGACTCAAGTATGAGTCTTGCCTACGTAGCAAATGCGCAGAGACAACGTAGTTCGGACAAATGACATGTACTTATTGACTTGATTGACTTAGACTTAGAGATGACAGTGCACTTGTGTGCCTTGCGTGGTCGACTGTTTTGTTTGGTTTTCTCTAGGATGTTTTATGATTTTTATTTTTATTTTTGTCTTTTTTTTTTCAGGGCATTTTGCAATGTTTTGGTCTTTTTTCAGGACATTTTATGATGTTTTTGTCTTTTTTCAGGACATTTTATGATGTTTTTGTCTTTTTTCAGGACATTTTATGATGTTTTTGATCTCACGTGTCATCCACTGCAGTCGCATGATAAACATTTTGCCCCCAGTTAGGTTTAAGACTTAGCCATTGGCGAGGGATACAGATAGGATGTTGTTGACTTGCTGGACCAACAGTCGTCAGGGCTTGATGTCAATCGTTCATCCACTATGACAGGTAGAGTAGGATGTGATGGTGACTTGCGGAATAATGGCGAAGATAGCTTTCATCCCAAGCCAAGTTTAGACCAAGTGACAATAGATGGCCGAGCAATGATTGACTACACATGGCGCCTGTTTGCCAGGTTTTCACCATGGTACCTATCCAAAGCGCCTGTTTGCCAGGTTTTCACTATTGGACGAATTATTTCTCTTTGTACTATTTTTATGATGTTTTGATTTTTTTGGTGTCACCAAGACGCCTGTTTGCCAGGTTTTCATCAAGGTGACGATTTTTTTCCATTTTTCAATTTTTTTTGTATTTTAGGGCCCTCCAGCCTTGTCCTCTGATGCTATGCGTAGAACTTTCGGAGGTGTAAACTGTTGATGGGTTCAGTCAATTGTTCCCCATCTGGAGTCGCCAGTTGATATGCTCCAGAACCAAAAGAAGATATGATGATATATGGACCCAGCCAGTTTGGTTCAAACTTGCCTGGCTTTTCTCTGTCTGCTTGGTTCTTAGGGTTCTGCATGAGAACCAGGTCACCAATGTCGAACTTTCTGACCATGACATTTTTATTGTAGCTGCGACAAAGGCGATTTTGATATGCCTGGAGGTGATTCAATGAGTTTTGTCTTCTTTCGTCCAGCATTTCTAGCTCGTGTAAGCGTGACTGTCGGTATTCCTCTTCATTAGCTAGACCCTTCAAAGAGACCCGTAGTGAAGGGATTTCGACCTCAATGGGTAAGATGGCTTCCGTGCCAAAAACTAGGGCGAATGGGGTAGCTCCTGTAGGCGTACGAATGCTAGTTCGGTAAGCCCACAGAACAGGGTTAAGTTGTATGTGCCAATCGCGGCCAGCGTCATTGACAGTCTTTTTAAGGATCTTGATAATGGTTTTATTCGATGCCTCAGCTTGGCCGTTTCCTTGGGGGTAGTATGGGGATGAAAAGTGGTGTTGGATATGGAATCGCTCACATAACTCACGTACGTCTTGGTTTTTGAACGGACGTCCGTTGTCAGTGATGATGGACTGTGGGAGGCCATACCGGCAAATGATGTAATTGAGGATAAACTTTGATATTTGTTTGCCCGTAATGTATGTCAATGGAATGGCTTCGATCCACTTTGTGAAATACTCAGTGGCGGTGATAATGAATTTATGGCCGTTGGAGGAAGTTGGATGGATCTTACCCACGAGGTCGAGTCCCCATTGAGCGAAGGGCCACGGAGAAGTGATTGGCCGAAGTTCCTGTGCTGGAGCATGGATCAAATCACTATGGATCTGACACTTGCGATAGGTTCTGACATATTCTATTGCATCTGTTTCCATTGTCGGCCAATAATATCCAAGTCTCGTTAGTTTCTTAGCCAGAGTAGGACCACTCGAATGAGATCCGCATATACCATCGTGTACTTCTCGTAAGGTCGTACATGCTTCATCGGTGTCAAGACATCTAAGGAGGGTACTGTCGAAACGACGGCGGTATAGGGTGTCACTGATAATGAAAGCACGCTAGCGGATTTTCTAATGAAGGACTTCCTTTGGTTATTGGATAAGGATTCGATGGGAGGGTGTGGAGTCTTTAGATAATTGTAAATGTCGATACCAAGGAGAGTTGGGACCAACAAGTTCTGAAACCATTTTAGACCTACGGGATATCATATGCGATCAGCGGCTATTCTACTAGGAACTCAAATTGTGACACATTTTAGGGATGTCCAAGAGAACTAATAGTAGCCATTCGTCCGTGCCTTAATGCGTACCACGGGGATTTGTTCAAAAGACACTGATTGGAAGTAAGTTAGGAAACTGTCCACCATCCTCTTGTAAGGAAGCAACTTCTCATCCTTTGTTTCATAGTCACCATTCACTTGTTTGATTACCAGCTGGGAATCCCCGAATACAAGCAATGTCTGAATTTTCCATTTGATTGCCAGCTTGAGACCTGTAACTAGTGCTTCGTATTCGGCAATGTTGTTTGTGCAAGGGAAAGCAATTCAAAATGACTTAGGAATTGAATCCCCTTGTGGTGTGATGAATAAGATTCCAGCTCCTGAGCCATGACCAGTGTGAGACCCATCAAAATACAGCTTCCATGGTGTTGCTGGTTCCGTATGAAAAATGGATTCGTCAGGAAAGTCAGTTACCAATGGATGAGAGGCTTGCATTGGCGCATCTGCCAGTTGATCTGCTATTACTTGCCCTTTTATTGCCTTGCGTTCAACATACTGTATGTCGTACTCACTTAGGATCATGACCCATTTTGCCAATCGGCCTGTTAACGCTGCTCGACTTAATAGGTATTTCAATGGGTCAATTTTGGCAACTAGTTGTGTCTGATGATTGAGCATGTAATGCCTTAGTTTTTGGGCTGCAAAGACAACTGCGAGGCATGCACGTTCAATGTATGTGTAATTCAGCTCGTAACCGATCAGTGTGCGGCTGATGTAGTAGACTGCTCTTTCTTTCCCTTCATGATCATTTTGAGCCAGTAATGCCCCCAGTGCTGAACTAGTGGTCGAGATGTATAGAATTAATGGCTTTCCATGAATAGGCGACATGAGGACTGGCGGTGATAGCAGGTAATCTTTAATTTGCTGGAAGGCCTGTTGACATTTATCTGTCCATACAAAGGGGACACCTTTGCGTAACAAATACTGGAATGGGTGGCACTTATCTGCCAATTGAGCTATGAAGCGGCGAATAGATTGCACTCTGCCTTGTAGGGTTCTGAGTTCACTGATCCCTCTAGGTGGAGGCATGTCTATGATTGCTTTAACCTTTGCCGGATCGACCTCTATGCCTCTTCGGGAAACTATGTACCCCAATAGCTTACCTGACGTGACCCCAAAAACACATTTCTTAGGGTTCAATCGAACCTTGTACTCTTCTAGTCTCTTGAAAATTTTGTCAAGTACCTTCAAATGATCTTTCCTTGTTGTTGATTTGGCCAATAAGTCATCTACATAGTCTTCCATTATATTGTGCATCATATCATGGAAGATCGTAGTCATAGCCCTTTGGTATGTGGCACCTGCATTTTTGAGACCGAAAGGCATGACGTTCCAACAGTATGTACCCCATGGGCAAGTAAATGCTGTTTTGTGTTGGTCCTCAGGAGCAATGCGGATTTGATTATAACCAGAGAAACCATCCATGAGGGATAGCATCTCGTGTCCTGCAGTTAAATCGACTATGATGTCAATGTTGGGCAAAGGAAAGTCATCCTTTGGACATGCTTTGTTTAGGTCCCGGAAATCTGTACATACCCGAATTAGTCCATTTGGCTTTGTCACCGGTACTAGGTTGGAAATCCATTCAGCATAATCTATAGACCTTATGAATCCGGCATCCAGTAATTTCTTTAACTCTGCCTTAACCAATAGAGCAACTTGTGGGTGCATTTTGCGCAACTTCTGCTTGACTGGTTTAGCATTGGGTACTAGTGGCAGATGATGTAGAACCAGTTTGGGGTCCAATCCTGGCATGTCGGTGTAGGACCATGCAAAGTTTATTTTCCGTTCTGCAAAGAATTTATGAAATTCCGGTTTCTCTTCATCAGTCAATGATGCCGCAAATAGGACCATCTTGGGGTCTTCTGGAGTCGAAATGTTATCCTCTATGGTGTCCTCAACAAGCATGGCCGATCTCTCCTGTTGCACGGGGAGAAAGTCCAGTCCTCCATCTTTGGGCGCCTCCGAGAGGTTTTCACCGCAGATACGTCCTTTGTTTTTACTATTTTACCGTCAAGAGGTGCCTTTCGGTTTTCACCTAGAGACGTTTCATTTTTTACTTTATTTTTACTTTTGCGACTAGAGGACTGAACCATCTCACCGAAGTATGCCGTGCAGTCTAGATCAATAGCAAATCCTGATTTGTGATCGCCACTTGGTATGCCTTCACGTAATCCCATGAATTCAGCAATGGCTTCATCATTTTGGAATGTGTCCAGAACTGGCGGTCCTTGTTGGTCCCAATCGACTAGTTCAGGGTAGACTAAGGAAATGCCATCGTCAAGGCTAGTGAATTCGGGTGAGGATGCCGATAGCATACAAATGGATGCGTTGATGTTGTAGATGAGGTTATCATCGTCCAACTCGACATCGGACTCTATCCAGTATTCTCCTTCACTAGTGTCATATTCGTTATCATAATAAGGGGTGAAGGTTTGAGAGCCCTGGTTATCAATGTCATCTGATACTTCGGATAGATTAGACTGAGGGGGTTCGGATGGTGGCTGTTGCGTGTCATGAGACGTGGTAGTGGGGTTTTGACTATTTGGTGCCTGCTCAATTTTGAATGTTTGCCAAAATCGTTGTTCAGAGGTCAATTCCCCTGGTTCGACAAACAAGTCATCAAGACAACAGTCACTTAGGGATCGTTCGGAGCCAAATTCCCACTCGTGAGAGTCTGTTTCAGTTAGGTATTCCCTAGTAGTCTCAACATTTTCAGAAGCATGTATTCGCTCATTAGGAAGTTCATGGGTACGTCGATCGTCATCGTCGGGTGATCTAAACCCTAATCCAAGATACTTCGGAATTTGGAAAGTTTCTATGGGTTCTCTTCGACCAGTTTTATTTTTTCCAAGGCCACTAGTACCATCGTAGCCTTTAGCCTTCATGATATTGTAACCCTTGCCATATTTCTGGACTGGTAGTGGAGGTAGTGAGACTGTATCCTTGTAGATCCATCCTGTGATGTCGGTAAGATCTTCATCACTCATGTCTCCCCACTTGATGAAAACTGTATTCGGTGGAACTTTGAATGTTTCTTGCGGTTCCATTCTGAAACATGGTCGACCATATATCTTTGGAGGAGTAGGTATTGTAGTTATGCTGTATGCTGTATTTAGTTTGAACTCTCCGCAGCCGAGGTCCTGGATTTTATCAGTTGATTCGGGCTTAGGGTTGGTGGAGGGTTGTGATATGTCAGAAGACGTGGATGGAGTGGATGTGGAAGATGACCCGAGCATGGAAGGGTCGATGTATTTGGACGAGGAGCCAGGTGCTTCCCGGTTAATAGGTACTTGGTTTTCAGAGACACCCCTTAAATTGGTACAATATTGGAAAGGGTCGGGGTCTCCGTATATGGTGATTTCTGTACCGTCAAAAGGGAACTTGAGGCATTGGTGGTATGTTGACGGAACGGCTTTCAAAGCGTGGATCCATGGATGGCCAAGTAAAATGTTATATGGTAGTTCCAAATCCAGGACCTGGCAAGTTGTGTCGACAATGAGTGGTCCCACTCTGATAGGGAGAGAGATAACACCTCGCGAAGAGCGTTCCTCGTCATCATATGCTTTGATCACTATGCTTTTTGTTGGGTCTACACATGCATCAGAGAATCCAAGAGCCTTAACCAGTTTAAGGGAGCATATATTCAACCCTGCTCCACCATCTATTAAAACCCGTCTAACCTTGTGCTTGTGAACAAAAACTTCTATGTGTAACGCATCATTGTGATTGGTTTTTGATGATGAGTAATCCTGATCTGAGAAGGTGACATGGTGCGGCGTGGTGAGATATCCCACCATAGTTTCAAACTGATTGACATCGATGTCCTTTGGGACCGACGACTCTAAGAGAGTTTTATCCAGGATTTCTTTGTGTGCGGGAGAAATGCGAAGCAGCTCAAGGATAGATATTTGCGCAGGAGTCTTTCCTAGTTGGTCAATGAGATTGAACTGACTTTTCGGTTTTCCCGGTTGTGGGGTTGAGACAGGTTTTGGTTGTTTAGCTGATGGAGCTGGTTGTGATTGCTTAGCAGATGGGCCTCCTATAATAATCTTGGCTTGTCTAGGGGGAGGCGGATTGGGTATAGTGACCTTGCCACTTCGCGTAGTAGCATTGCACTGTGGTGCTCTCTTGATCGTGATGGTGTGGATGTATTCCTCGTCTGTTCTAACATTATTTATTATTGGTCCCCCAGAGTAATCGTACTTGGCTCGGGTGAAGTTAGCTGAAGTGGAAGCATTATGGGGACCATGATCCTGCAGTGGATTCTTGTGTATAGTATGATCCGAGTTGGAATTGAATTGCGATCCACCTACTTCGATAGTGTGATTGTCAATAAGGTCTTGAATTACGTTTTTCAGTTGTCTACAGTTGGAGGTTGTATGCCCTTTGACCCGATGGTATTCGCAAATTGCGTTGTCATCCCACCATGCTGGTTTGAATTGTCCGGGGTCATAAGGTTTTATTTCCGGAAGTGTGATGACCCCATGTTGAATGCATTTCTTGAGGACGTCTGCAATGGGTTCACCTAAATTGGTGTATGTGCGACCCCTAGGGAATTGTCTTGGTTGACGATATTGTCCTTGACGGTTTTGACCATTTTGATTGTTCGAAGGAGTATTGGGGGGAGGTGTCGATGTCGTTGTTGGTCTATTTTGTTGTTGTACCCCTTTCAGAGCCAATACGGGACTTGCAGTCTTGGCGTCTACAACACCATCGTTTGTGACATGTTTATTCTTGACCCAATATTTGTTTTTGTCAGCGGGTGTGTTGGTGTTTGTATTTTTGGAGCCATACTTCAGTTCTCCCTTTGCGATAAGGGCTTTCTCAATTTGGACCCCCTTTTCCACTAATTCTGTGAAGGTTGTGCAACAATGTATTTGCAATGCGAATTTGAGGGGCCTAGAAGTGTTTGGACAAACATGTCGACCTTTTCCCTTTCAGGAATGTCAATGTGACATCGACTAGCGAGGCTTCTCCATTTTTGGAAGAACGGGATAAATGTCTCACCCGACTCTTCTTGTGTGAGATTGCACAAGCTAGTGATAGAGGTGTCCATGTCAATATTGTATGCGTAATTTTTTAGGAACCTTCTTTTGAGCTCATCCCATGATTGGATATCTTTTTGCGTTGAAAACCATTCAAGGGCTTGACCCGCCAAACTTTTGGAAAAGAGTCTCATCAGGTATGTGGGTTCGTAGGCGATATCCATACAGTTAGTTGCGAATTCGCGAAGATGTTCAATGGGATTTGTTTTGCCTTTGTATTTAGTGAAGTTGGGGGACACATATCCTGGCGGAAATGCGGGCATACGTAAGTTTGTGTCGAATGGGTATACGTCCAAGTCATATGATATTTCGGATTTCCCGCCTGTAACGAGCATGTTTTGCATTTGCTTCGCCATATCCCGCACTGTTGCTTTGAGTTCATCTATGGTGGGGTCATTTACATGTCCATACGTTGGATTGCCTGGTACACCATGTGTTCTTGCGTGAGTATAGGTGTGTTGTGGCGGTATGGGTTGTTGTGGTACGTATGATGTGTGTTGTTGGTATTGAAAGTTGTGATTAGGCGCATGTTGATGAGTGTGAACGTTGGATGAGTATGTTGGAATGTGTCCCCCAGCTATGCGTGTCGTTATTTGGGGGATGTTGTGACCATGAATGTTATGATGTACTAACGATGTCATGGGTTGAGTTAGTTGGCCACTTTGTGTGAATTGCTGATTTTGCACAAGGGGCACATTGGCAGTTGTACCTTGGGAGGTAGTGACGTTTGACTGTGTTTCGTGTTAACGTTTTGTTGTTGTCCTTGTATAAAGATACGTCCTGTGGCTCCTCCCAAAGGATGTTGTGAACTACTACTGAATGCTTTTGTTGAAGTTGTGTTCATGGTAGTAGATGTAGTTGTCAAGGGGGAGTTGTGATGACTTGATGATGCCCCTGTGGTATTTGCTGTTGGGATAACAGGAGGATTGGAATGATTTGCCGATGATGTCACGGAACCAAGAGTGGTTGTATTTAATTGGGGTAGTGTTGTGGATGTTGTGGATGATTGTGATCCCCCAATAGATGTAGCGTTTATTGTATTGGAGATGTTTGGGATGTTGGATGTGGTATGCAATGTCGTTGTGCCAAAAGGGATGTTGCTTGTAGTATTTAGAACTTGACCACTGTGTGAGATGTTGTGAACATTGTTGGCATTAGGATCATGTAATGTGTTAATGTCAAATCCTGGTGGTAACCTAGCTCCTTCACTCAAGAGCATAGCTACGAATCTGTCCCTATCGTGACGTGCTATTGTTTCAGCCAACTGGTAGGCCTCTGGGTCTTGTGTCAATGCTTCTATGTGTTCTTGAAGGAGTTGACCATTTTCATCTCTTTGCATGTAGCGCTCGAATGAGTTGTTAGGTAAGGATTGTGTTGTCACTAGAGGTTGATTGTCTAGATTGGTAAAGGGATCATTCGCGGTCCAGTTTGAGTCATGTGGAGGACTGTTGGGATCTGGCATGAAGTTTTCCATTTGTCTTTTTTGCTTTTGAAGTCTGGTTTCGACCATAAATGAGCTTGCTCAAAGGGGATGTCCACTAAATGCAAGTATGACACTAGGTGAAATCTAAGGTTCAAATTGACGACTAAAATGACCACTGTTTTTTTTTTTTGGATTTTTGTGAATAAGGTATGCAATGTGGATGCAATGTAAAATGAGGCTATCTAAGCACTTCTAAGCTTGAACTTTGTTTTCGATGTGGACTGCTAGAGGACTTTGTTGTTAATGACAAGGTGACAAGATGACTAATGAGTCTTCCTAACTAGACTTTTGAGTTGGAAGAGATCTCACAAAAGAGGACAATGACTAAAAGGATGTTTGGTAACTTGGTCCAAAAGGGTCTAATTTCGAAAACAATGATTTTGCCAAGGGGTGCTTAAGATTTGCCTACTCCTAAGTATGCAAGATATGAGCCTAGGGATACGTAATGTTAAATGTATGATACTAAATGGGGTGAGGTATGAAACCTAAGGTGATCAATGCAAGCTAAGGGACAAACTTTGAGCAATTTCAAATTGGGTTTCTGGCAGAATCCTTCTGATGACGGAATTTGACAAATGGTTGACAGTTTGGAGGTCTCTGGTTTTGACTGTGTAATTGAAAAATTTTGACAGGCAGATGCGTCTCAGTTTGGCAATTGCGTCTCGGTTAAGCAACTGCGGTTCAGTTTTTCACTTGCGGCTTTCTGACTGTCATATGCGTCTCGGTTAAACAGATGCGACTTTCGGGTTAACAGATGCATCGCGACGCATACAGATGCGTTGTTTAAAGTTTCAGATGCGGTTTATCAGAGCAGTTGCGTTTCAGAATGTCTGTTGCGGTTCGACAGATATGACAGTTTTGTTTCAAAGTGATTTTCGTGGTATGTTGATGGAAGTTTTTGATCTATTTGATGACTTTTTTTGTTTGGACTGTGACAAAACCAGAATGCACTTGACAAACACAGCGTTTTAAGGGATAACCAAACACACATGAGATAAGCACAATCCTAGAAAGGCCACTAGGCCTTGGGTTTGTATACTTGATATAGCCCACCAGTTATACCCCGGATTGGTGATGAACACCTTTCCTTCTCGAGAGCGGATAGCTTAGAATTTGGTGGCATTGGCTCCCCTCCACGGCTCATTAACCTCATTTGAGCACACCAAATTTGGATTCATTGGGTAGTGACATCCCAAGAATTGCTATCTCTACTCAAGGGGATCGGTAGTGAGTAATCTTCAGGCATGATACTGTACCCTGCACTATATCAAGCAACGGCCAATAGAACGGTTGGATACTAAGACAAGAGGTGTTTAATTCAGGCATTCCGTTCGTGGGGCGTGATCCATGTGGTGAGAGTCCCCTTTTAGATCCATCTCGTCGGAACCACGCTCGTGATTCTTGGGCTTCCCCAAGAACCCACTTTTCTATACCGGCTGGAAGTCCCTCGGTGTCAGGGTGCTACCGGTCTGAGTCGTCCTGGGGTGAGTACTTTTTCCCACCAGAACAGGCCCAAGTTCTAGAGTCGGTAACCATTTCTCTTACACCCAGGATCACATGAATGCACAAGGGGAGAGGATACTCCGATATACCGAATCGTGAAGGGTAAATTAACAAAAAAGAATGGGTCTAGTTTTTTGATCACAAGGTTTTCACCAAGTGAGAGCATACTCACCTACCACTCCACAAGCACACTCAAGCATGAAAGACATGATTCTTTTTTTAAAAGCACCAAATTCAAAGTTTGCTAATCTAGAAATAAACAAGCACACTGTTTGTTATCTCCTTCTTTGACATGCGAATCTGCAAACATTGAGTTAGTCAAAAGTCAAAAGTCAGAATTAAATTGGAAGACAAAGGTACGGACAAAGAAGTTCTTTGGAGAAATTAAATAATAAAATTTATTTACTCGAGAACTAAGTAATTAAATAATAAAGATATTATTTAATTATGGAGGAATGTGATAAAAGAATTATTTTGAAATTAAATAATGATTTTAATTCAAAATTCAAGAGAATGGCTAAATTAAATAAATCAAATTTATTTAATTTTAATGGGAGAAAAAGCTAATGAATAATTAAATAATTAAATAAATTATTTAATTATAGTGGAAAATGGACAGAATTAAATAAATAAGAATTTATTTATTTTTTTAGAAGAAGGGGACTTAATTAGTGACGTAATTAAATAAATAAAATTTATTTAATTAATCAAGAAGACATAAATGGTAAAGGGAAATTAAATAAGTTATGAATTTTATTTAATCAAAGGAAGACTTTAGATAATTAGTGATGTATTAAATAAATAAATAATATTTATTTATTTAATAATCAAGGAGGAACAAATGACATGAATTAATTAAATAATTATGAATTATTTAATCAATAGTCGAATGTGGACCAAGGACATAATTAAATGTTATTTAGGACGAAAGTGGTAAAAATGAAGCTTGCAGGCCTAGGTCATTTTAGGTGTCTGATGATTTCTCTTGGTGTGGTGGGTTTTTCTCCCATAAAGGTTTTCCCATTATATCTGGTGTTCATGTGTGTTTGTCTAAATACTTTGTTTCTATAATCTGTCTCATAGTGCATCTCAATTAGATTGTAATTGAAAATTTAAAAGTACTTTTGCATTCTTTCCGGAGGTATTGATGTTAGGAAAATTGTTTTCCGCATCTAGTTTTCCTTACAAGTGGTATCAGAGCCTAGCCAGTTGTGTTATCCTTGGGGGTATATTGGGTTTTTTTGTGTCAATAATGTTTAGTGGGAGTTTTGTAGAGATTGTTATTTCTATTTACAGATTAAGATGTCTAGTTCATCTGGGAAGATTGAAATAGAGAAATTCAATGGTAGTAACTTTGAATTGTGGAAACTCAAGATGGAGGATCTCTTAGTAGATCAAGACCTTTGGCTTGCTGTGTTTGGAACTAAACCAACAAGCATGAAGCAAGAAGAATGGACACTACTTGAGATAGGAAGCGAAGAGAGGGCTGATAAGGCTCTATCTGGAAGACTCAGTTCTTCTCAATGTGCATGAAGAGAAGTTTGCTTCTCTCTTGTGGAAGAGACTCGCGTCTATTTATTAGGGGAAATCTTTGGTGAATAAGCTATTCCTGAGAAAGAAGCTTTACTCTTTGAGAATGCAGGAAGGAGGGTCTATAGCTAATCATTTGAATGCATTTAACATGTTGCTCGCACAATTAACATCTGTTGGTGTAAAGATTGAAGA
>VDFB02363158.1:0-71898 GCA_007258455.2 Sequoia sempervirens
AGTAAAAGGAAGAGAGAAAAAGAAGCTGAAAGAATGAGTATTGTTGTCTTTGATGGTGTTTAACATCATGTGTTGCCATCAATGTCAAAGGGGGAGATTGTTGCAAGTATGAGCAAGTTTGGTGGTGTTGTCATTAATGTTGTCATTGATGTCAACACAGTAGAGGATGTTGCAAATTGTGCACATATAGTTGAGATGTTATTGAGATGTTATGAGTACATGGAGCTATTTTATGATGTTGTAGATATGTTGATATGATGGGCTACCAAGTGCTTTTGAGAAAATTAATAAAGAGTGAAGTCCGAGTTATGTATGTGTTTAGAATGTGCTCTAGTATGTGCTTCATGTTTCTTCTATTTTGATCCTATGCTTATGCAGATCTAAAGGGTTGTTTATGGGTTTTTTTTTGTGACATCTCTTGGTTTGTAGCTTCTGGTTTGATGGAGAGTGAAGTTTGTGTTCACCGGTATGTGAACTAGTTTGACAAAAATATTTTTTTGTGGACTGGGAGAAATTTTTTTTCTCTATAGTCTTCCTTTATTTTGTTTCAAGTCTTGCAGATCTAGAATATGTCTTGTAATGGTGTTCCTTATGTTATGGAAAATATGTTCATGTTCTGGTGCTCTGGAAGATGAGTTTTAGTAGTACTATATGTATTTGTATTGTATGGATGGACTAGTGAGAAATTTTTTAGGGATTAAAGGTTGTTGTAGATGATGTGGATGTATCTAGAGGTATTTGAGATGTGTTCTCATGCATTATGAAGCATGTTATGTCATCCGTGTATTATCTTCTTATTGGGAAGCATGTACTTCAATGATCATTTGTGTTTTCTTTAGACTTGACTGACCTGGTGTTTACACTTCATATGAAGGATTAAAATTTAATTGAGAAGCATGTGATTGATCTGATACATTGTTTTGGGTCTTGGTTAAGTGTTGATTTGGTCCAATCTCATTCTTTTCCACCACAGGAATGTTGATTTTTCAACCTAATTTGAATTTATGAAATGAAGTGAATGTTGAGTTATCAAACTTGGAGAAAGTTTCTAAGGTTGAAGAGGATATAAATGCAAGTCAAGATGTTGTGAATAAATATATCTAGAATCAAGAAGAAAATAAGAGTTGTGTGAAAGTAAATTTAGGAAACAGTACTTTAATGTGTTAGATTCTTGAAAGCAATGAGCTGACAATGTGTATAATTTTTCTGATCAAGGCTTGAAATGTGTGTAACCTATTGTGGATGATCTTTACTATAATCTTTTGTTTTTTTAGGCAATGAGCCTTCCTGTTGGACAATGAGTCCTCTTTGTAGGTAGTGAGCCTTTGTATCTGGGCAGCGTGCCCTTGGTAGTGAGCCTGATGTATTTCATTTTTTCTATTACTTTATATTGTGAGTTAATGCTCAATGTGGTTTTTCCCTCATTGTGATTTCCACATAAATTTGGTGTTTCTTGTGTTGATATTGCTTTCTATTTCCTACATTTCATGTTCATACTGAATAATAGAAATGTGTAGTTGTAAAGTTGATAAGTGTTTGAGATTTTAATCTATATTTGGTGACAACTGATTCTTTCCCCCTCTCAGTTGTCTTGTGCCTTTCAATAGAACTATTCTTCTAACTCACCATTCAATAATTCATACATAACATCCATCTGATAGACCTTGAAATATTTGTGAGAAAAAAATATCAAGAAAATTTCCATAGATTCCATTCTTGCCACTGGAGCAAAAGTCTCCTGAAAATATACATCTTCTACTTGTGAGTAACCCTTACACACAAGCCTTGCTTTATTTCTTACTACTTCTCTATTCTCATTCAACTCATTTCTGAACACCCATTTTGATCCAATTATTTTTTTATTTGTCGGTCTAGGGACCAATTCCCATGTTTTATTCTTCTCAATCTACATAAGCTCCTCTTTCATAGCTTCCATCCAATTCTCATCTTTACATGCTTCACTTACAATTTTCAGCTCAATCTTAGAAATTAAATGCAAATTTATCTCACCAGGAGCAACTCTTCTTCTTGTCAATACTCCTTTCCTCTTCTCTCCAATGATTTTATCTTTTGAGTAATTATTCTACACATATCTAGGTGTCTTAGGGGACACCATTGGAGCTTCTTCTTATTCTTTTTCTTCATTCTGCTTCTCCTGTTCTTCCATGTATTTCTTCAATTCTTACACAATCAAGTTCATCAGATACATATCCATCAACTTCAATTGAATTTTTCATTTCTTCATCAACCTTGAAATTTGTGATTTCTACATTATTTCTTAGTTTTTTATTGAAACATTTGTAAGCTTTTCTTCTAATACAATATCCAAGGAAAATACCTTCATCACTTCTAGCATCAAACTTCCATAATATTTCTTATTCCCATATGATATAACATTTGCTTCCAATTACCTTTAAATACTTAACAATAGGGATTCTTTCACACCATAGCTCATAGGGGGTCTTACTACTATTAGCTCTTGCTTGAACTCGATTGAACACATAGACAATAGTGTGAATAGCTTCTCTCTAGTAAACTTCTAGTAAACTAGCTTTAGTAATCATTGATCTAACTGCTTCTTGAATTGTTCTATTCTTTCTTTCAACTCCATTGTGTTGAGGAGTTCTAGGAGCATATAATTGTTTTTTTATTCCATGAACTTCATAAAATATGTTAAACTCATTGGAGGTGAATTCACCATCTCTGTCAAACCTCAATAATTTTATTCTCAAATTTACTTCATTCTCTACCATAGCTTTGAATGTCTTGAATCTATCTAATGCATCTCATTTCTCTCTAAGAAAAGTAACCCATGTATACCTAGAGTAATGGACAATAAAAAGCATAAAGAACCTTTCTCCTTGTACACTTCTCACTCTTGTAGGACCACAAAGATCTATATGAATCAAATCAAGTAGTTCAATAGTAGATCGTTCCTTTGATATGAAATTGTTTCTCACTTGCTTTCCAAACTGAAAATTCCTAAAAATAGCATTAACAGGATTTGTAATCCTTGGTAAATCTCTCACAACTTATACTGCACTGATCCTTTCCAAGTTATCAAAATTGATATGACACATTCTCCAATGCCATAACTAGCTATCAACAATTTGAGTCATAAAGCAATGTCCATTAGCACCCTTAAGATGATATATATTTCCTTCAGACTTCTTTCCTATAGCAATCACTATTTTAGATCCTTTCTTGATTTCCAATCTCTCATCCTCAAATACAAGATTATATCCATTACTACACATCTTTCCAACACTCAAGATATTATTCCTTAAACCCTTAACATAGTATACATCATTAGTATTATGCTTGCCATCGAAATTTATTGAACCTATCCCACAAATTTTAGCACCAGCATCATCTCCAAACATAACTAATCCTCCATCATATTTTTCAAGATTAACAAAATTAGTCTTGTCACTAGTCATGTGATGTAAACAACCACTATCAACAACATAATAGTTATTTTCTTGTTTAGCATGTAGGAAAGAGATTACAGTATCTTCATCTTTCTCTTTCTCTAGAGGACATTCCTTGACTTGTCTTTCAAATTTAGAAGAAGTAGGTTCATCTTTTATAGCTAAGAACAAGTAATCATTATCATCAAAGTCTTCATAATCAGACTCTTCATCAGAAATACTAGCAGTCTCATTCACCTAATATGCTTCGTTGATATTTTTTCCTTTGTTTTCTTTGTCAAATGTTTGTTTATTTATTTTAGCTCTTTCCATACATCTCAAACCATAATGACCTATTCCTCCACAAGTAAAGCATTTAAAGGGTAACTTACCTTCATACTTTCTAGAGAATTTCATCATCCTTCTCACAAAGTTAGCTTATACTTCATCAAGGTCCCCTCATCTGGATCTTTAGCTCTTGTCACCTTGAAAGTAGTTTCCGATTTGGATCCATCTCTTAAATTTGGTTTTCTCATCTCATAAGATATTAGAGTTACCAAAGACTGATCTTTAGTATTAGTCTTATAGTCCACATATTCTTCAATAGTAGATATATTTTCACTGTATGCATCAGGGAGAGTTCTAAGAATCTTCTTCACAATCCTGGATTCATCTATTGTAGCACCAAGTCCTCACATTTCAACTACCAACTTATCCACTCTCAGTACATAAGATTTAATGTTCTCATCTTCAAATATATGTAGAACCTCAAACCATGCCTCCAAATTTTGTAACTCTTCTTCTTTGTCCTTTTCATCTCCTTCATGCATCTTTTCTAAAGCATCCTAGAATTCTTTAGAAGTCTTATTATTTTCAACTTTAATCAACTTGAAATGTGAAAGACTATTCTTTAGAATGAACTTCACCTTGCTGTTTGCTTCACGTACCTTGATTTCATCAACTGTACTCGAATCGTTAGCCAGAGGAGTGTAAGAAATATTATAAGTAGTTTCAACATCATATTCAAAATACTCCAAATATTCTTCCATCTGTATTTTCCAGATAACATAATTAGTTCTCTCAAACCTAGGACATTCAAAAGTGATCTTTCTCACCATCCCAGACCTTCATCAAGTGGTTGATCTTCTCTCTAAGGAACCAAGCTCTTATACTAATTGTTGAACAAGACAATTGAGATGGGGGGTGAATCAATTGTTACAAACTTTGACCTTTAAAGCTTTCATCAAAATTAAATCAATCACAAATTCTGCTAATATGTGTAATATCATAAAATTATACCGCTTACAATTTCAGATGTATTTTTGTATCCACTTTAGTGTCCAATCCCTTAGAATCTTTTGTAGGCTTATTTTAGCCTCTACATCAACATTTTTCCCTCTTTGGATGCTTAGGACCCCTTTTTAGTAGCTACATCTGTGTCAACTTTGCATCAAACCTTGTTCTTTTTCCATTCTCATCATTTTGTAGCATGTTGTGTCTAGAC
Source organism: Sequoia sempervirens (assembly GCA_007258455.2). Classification (NCBI taxonomy): domain Eukaryota; kingdom Viridiplantae; phylum Streptophyta; class Pinopsida; order Cupressales; family Cupressaceae; genus Sequoia; species Sequoia sempervirens. Next base: position 4,915 of record VDFB02363158.1, read on the forward strand.
ACTAGCATGTTGCATGGACATTCACACATCATGCTAGTGTCTCATATCATTTCAATGTTCAAATGGTCATTTCTGAGTATTTTTTCCACTTGTCAGCTCCCTTTGTCAGTGGTAACGGCCCGTGACACCTTGTAATGGCTCGAGAAGCTTCTTTTTGCTCCTATTCTCTCTTTAAAAGTTGTTTTTTCAATCTATTGTGCCTTCTTGGCTTATCTCTATAGATTTCTCTCTTGCATGCACTCTCTTTTCCCTCTTTACTCTCTTGATTGCTACAAAAACTCCAAGCTTTCACATTCTTACAAAACTCTCAAGCTATTACAATGCTCTTTGTGTTAAAAGGTGCAAGACAACTAAGAGGGTGGGTGTGAATCAGTTGTCACAAAAAAAAATTGAACTTAAAACTTCAACACTTATCAATTCCACAACCACACTATTTAGTTATTAAGTATGAACATGGAGTATAAATAACAGAAAGTAAAATCAACATAATGAACACTAGATTTTTACATGGAAAACCCAATGAGCAAAAAACCATGGTGAGGATTAACTCACAATATAAAGTAGTTCCAAAATCAAATGTATAAGGCTCACTGTCAATGGGCTCATTTTCTGGATACAAAAGATCACTTGTTACAAAAGGACTCACTATCCAATAGGAAGGCTCACTACCTACAAAATTTACAGAAAAAAGTTTGGCTACATAGCAAAAATGAACTAAAAAGTGTAGCTAACAAGTGCTGATGTAGTTCCGATGATGCTCAATATATTGACTTAACACATTTCATAATTTTTCGCTCTTCTTCACTTTCACATTCACTTCACCAACTATTCACACTCATACCAAACTTCATAACTATCCAACATATATACTCAATCCAACCGCAAGTATCAATTAGGTTGGCCTGGTTAGATGCAATTCCTTATTTTCAAAAATTATCAACCTGTCAGCTTCAAGCATTCAAAAAATATTTCAAAAAAATAATTCAACCACACAACACAATACATCACATTGGCATAGACATAAGATAGGTCGCACATAAATCTGCATAACAAAATTAATTTATCATAACACTAATTATCCACGAGGTTGGCCAGAGATCGACCGAATAGAAAAATTGCGATCAACAAAACAATGCTGATACACCATATGAGCATCTGAATACATGAAATATTGAATGTGCATGCTCCCAATGTCCATAAACCATTTCCAAAAATTTCAACCCATTGTAATCACTAGCCACCAACTACAGATGAACATATCAAAGGATGTACCAAAATACCAGATCTACCACTGGAGAGAGTAATTTTATTTTGCACACTAGTTTAGGGTATCATACCAATTTGATACAGTAAACAACATGGTAGCATCAATGAAAACATATAGACTGATCTTCTCCATTCTTCCAACACTTTGCAGCTCTCTTGGCTCTTGTAGCTATCTCTCCCTTTGGCTTCCTTAAGCCTTGTAGTTGATATCACCCTTATCTTGTGCTTGCAAGCATCCTGGGATTTATCACATCCCCTATCTATTGTATCTCTACTTCATGATATGATTTCTCCTACTCAAGTGGGGATTAATTTTATCATGCCATTTTTTCTTACTTTTTTCACTTCTTTTTCTATTTGATTGTTCATGGAGGTGGGAACACCAAAATGGAGGTTTGATTGAGGCAAACCCCTATATAGTCCCAACATTTTCTCTCAATCTTACATATGAAGGAATTGAGGACATTCATTTGTTGGAGGCTTCATTACTTGGGTTTTTGTGAGTGTCTTCTATCTCTCATCCTCTTTAACTTTATCATTTGTACTTTACTTCATTTCAGTTCTATTACATTCTATCACCTTCCCACATTTTGTAAGTTCTTAGCAATCTGATTGGTAGTAGACACTTCACTATTTTTTGTGATAAACTAAGTTTCTAGTCTATACGGGATGCCAACGTGTCTTTGGGACTCTAGCCCACAGCATTGTTGTCCATTTGTTGTATTGACATCCTTTGGCTGAAAACTTGCTAGTTGGCCAAAAAACCTCTGCGATTTGCTCTTTTTTATTTTGAAACTCTTGCTTTGTTCCCTGAGGTAGTTTAGAGCAGTTCACCCCTTGGGAATCTCTTGAGAATAAAGAGACTCATGAGTGGTGAATCCCCCTTCTCTACATTTTGGTGAACCTAATGTGAACCACAATATTTTTCAAAAAACTAGGAATTTATTTACCCCAACATTGTGGGGTGATAACTTTTGAATCAGTGCTCAAAATTTAGAACTTTTTACACTGTTGGAAAGGTCTCCAAGAGGAATAATTTAGTCCCTAAAAGAACATGCCTTCAACAGCTGAATTTTAAGGACCGGTGCTAGTTTCGACCCCAAATTCTACTCCAAAAACCTCTGAAAGTGCAAATTACTAGAACCTACAAAGTGCCAAAAATAATGAAGATTTGGATTTTTAGTTTTTCTCAGTTTTGTCACCCTTGGATTGCTCTAGATCGGCCTATGTGTCTATATCTCTATTTCAAAAATTATTTTCTATCTTTCTTCCTTCTATCTCCTTCCAGCTTTGTTAAGAAGCTTTGAGAAGTTCTTTTGCAAGCATGTGAAAATGAGTTCATGTCTCCTTTCTTATTATTCTTTGTTGATCCCTCTCCTAAAATTCCTTCTAAGGATATCTTGGCATAAGAGGATGAAGCCATTGATACCCTTCTTAATCTTGCGCTACCTTCTCTTCATTCCAATGCACTCTCCTTTAGAGATGATGCATTAGTGAATGATGAATCTCCTTCCACATTTGATCCTCCTTGGATTGATGTTGAGAATATTTCTTCAAATAATTATTCCACTCTAGTTGTGATGATTTTGTAAATGTAATCTATGTCTCTGCTTCCCCTCAAAGGCCCAAGAGACTATTCATTTATCTAACTCCAACTAGTCCTTCTCCTAAAATAATTTGTTCTATTGATAGTGTCCCATTTGATATCAATTCTCTTGATCTTTCTATGGATCCCTCTTACCAAGTGGTAGCCCATACTTATAAGAATATAATGAAAAAAAAAACCAAGCCTTCTTCAAGCACCTAAACCTATGACTAAAGCACCCAGTGATTATGATCTTGTTGAGCAACTTTGAGTTACTCCAGCTAAGATCTCACTATGGGATTTGCTTCAGTCTGCTCTAGTTTATCAAGGTATGCTTCAAGAAGCCTTGCAAAAGATCCTCTTGCCTTCTTCTACTAGGCCAATGGATGTTAATGAATTGATAGGTCATATTCGTGTAGACTCACCGAATATTACATTATATCCACAACTTTCACCCTCAGATGTGCAGAAACAAGTAGACCGTCTGATGATTATAGTTAACATTAATAATATTGGGATTAGACATACTCTCATTCATGTTGGTTCAGTGCTCAATGTATGTAGCATTGTTCTATTTCCTAAGAATAATATTGATTCATCTTCTCTTAATACTTCTTCTATTGACATTCATGGGTTTGATAATGTCGATCGACAATCCCTAGGCATGATAGTCTTGCCTTTAAGAATGGGAAACATTACAATACCCACCCTTGTATATGTTATGTCAAAAAAGTTACCTTATAAGCTTCTCCTCAATAGACCATGGATTCATTCTATGGGATTAGTCCCATCTACCTTGCATAAATCTATTAAATTCATTTGTAACAATCAAGTAGTCATAGTCAAGGTTGACCCTAGGCTATTCACCTATGTGAGATAGTAGCTTTTGGTTAGGCTTCAGTTTACCTACTCTTATTCCTTGAGTTTCTTCCATTGTGTCAATATTTACTCTAGTAGTACCTACTACAAAAGATGCTCTTGAGATAGATGTCCCTGAAGATCCTTCTAAAGAAAGAAATCTTAAGTCTTCTTCTTCTACCAATTCTCAAAAGAATGCATGTCTTGGTGATGATTGGGGTTCTTTAGACTTTACAAAATCCTTCTTTGGAGAATATAAAGTCAACTTGATCCACTTAGTCCTTCTGATAACATCATTCAAACTAGCTATCAAAGATGATTATTCTTTTGTATTGTAAGATAATGTGAGCAATAGTTGTAATGTCCTTAATGTTGATCCTCCTCCTTATAAGGAAGATGATCACACCTCTATTAAAGAGGCTAACTATTGTAGTCCTATCAAGAATTCTTATAGTGATCTTGTAGAAGAGTTTGATCCCCATTATTGTAATAATGCTCTCTATGAAGATCCTCCTCCTTCTCAAGATTTGCAAATGTGTTATGGCGCTAGCTTCAAGCTTGTCTCTAAATATGGCTATGGGCATTAAGGATGTGGGTGTAATGAACAAGGCATTCAAGTCCCTATATAATGTGTACCTAGTAAGCATAATTTGGGACTTGGTTTCTCAAATGAACAATCTAAACAAAAACCACAGTTGAATGTGGATGTGATTTCTGCTTAACCTCGTTCTCTTGGGTTGATTCATCCTTGATTGTCTTCTATCTTCATGTCTTCTTCTTGTGAGCAATCAAACTTTTCTCCACAAGAGAAAGGGTTACCTCTTTCTCCTCATTCTTTGTCAAAGCATTAGAATATATTGCTGAGGATTCTAAAATCCCATTTGATTACTCTTCCTCCTCCTAAATATAAGAAATTTCATATACATGATAAAGAAAAACATTTTTGTGCATACCATCAAGTACGTGGCCACTCTACTAATGAATGTAAGGCCTTGAAGGATAAAATACAACTTATTGATTCAGATGCCATTACTCATTTATTTGCTGATGCACCTACCTCTTCTTCAAATGAAAAGTGATATCAAGGTTCTCCTCTATCTTGTATATTATAAGTATCTTGCATGCTTCTCCTCCCTTGTATATTGGGGGAATTGATAACTTGTTATGGAGATGTGTGTCCCTATAAGGACCCCATATCTTCTCTCTATCTTTCAATTGGAGCATCCCCTTGAGTGGACCCCTTGCTATCTTGAAGGGTTCTCGAGGGAGCCCCTTTGAAAGATTCTCCTTCAAATGAATTTATGGTGTCTAGCTTGGGGGCAGCCCGACTAGACCTATCTCTTCTAGGACCATCCTACAACATAGCTTGTAGTAGCCATGGGATTCTCTAATCAGTATTGCTCTACAACATTGAGAACCTATGGAGATTATTTTCATAAATATTTCCCGGCATGTTTACTCTGTGGATTAACAAGTTTCTTTGTAGGTGCACTTTTAAAGCTACTTCTCAATTAGTATTGGAGAACCAAGCACCTGTGAGGACCAATCTAATTTTGTGGAGTCCCGTAAATTAGGATTCCCTTAGGAGAGAGTACCTAGGGTTCCTTCTTTGCAAGTTAGAGGACCTCTAAAGTGATTTCATCCTGTGGTATTTGTTCACCATTGGTCTACAGGCCTCCAATGCAATTTGTTCAACTCTATAGGAGAGAGTACCAACAGATCCTTTTGTTCACTTTTTGTAGGTTTGTAGATCTATAGTGCATTTTTTCAAACCTCCCTAGGAGAGAGTACCTATGGAGCCATCTCTTTTGAAATTTTCATTCCTTTCTAGCTCTTAAATTCTCTTTCTCTCTTCTCTTGTCAACTTGTGTATACTGGAGTGAAGACTTGCATATTCTTCCTATTGAGTATATACCCTTTTCTCTCTTTGATATTGGTTACTTCCCCAAATTTTGGGTGCATTCTTCTCTAGAAGTGATCAATCCTTACATTATTCTCTCCATTTTATAATTCTTCTATGTTTTATTTCTTAATTTGGGGATGACAAATAGTACTAAGACAAAATTTTACATCAAGGTCTCTTTCACTTTGCTGACTCAAATCTTGTTAGTTTGTTGTGTTCTTGTGTGTGTCTATAATATGTTCTAACCCTATGATGTAATGGATTCTTATGTTCTAACATTATTGTCTTGTGTAGATCTTTCTTGTCTAATGTTTTTGTTTTGTAGGTCTTCAGCCTGGGGGAATGCTTCCTTGGTTCAAAAAGTTGTCTACTTCCTCTATAGTATCCTTTTGGTATCATGATGTTATTTATGTTTGGCATATTTTCTTTATTATGCATATTAGTGTAGATTCATATTCCCGCTAAAGTGGGGGAAAAATATAGTGTTGTAAAATCCCACCCCTTGTAATTTCACATGTAATTTTGTATCCACTTTAGTGTCCACTCCCTCAGCATCTTATGTAGGCTCATTTAGCCCCTGCATCAGCCTTTTTCCCTCTTAGGATACTCAGGATCCCTTTTTAGTAGCTACTTTCACACATCAACTTTGTGTGAAACCTTGTGCTTTTCCTGTTCTCATCATTTTTCAGTGTGATGTGCCTAGACACCAGTGTGTTGCATGGACTTCTGCATGACATGCAAGCATCTCATGATGTTTCAATGTTCAAACGGTCATTTTTTAGCATGTTTGCCAGTTTTTAGCTCCCTTTATGGGTGGTAATAGTCTGAGATACTTTGTAACAACTTGAGAAGCTTCTTTTTGCTCCTATTCTCTCTTTAAAAGTTGTATTTTCAATCTATTGGGCCTTCTTGGCTTATCTCTTGAGCTTTCTCTCTTGCATACACTCTCTTTTCCCTCTTTACTATCTTGCTAGCATAAAATATTGCTTGGTATAATAGATCCAAGCTTTCACATTCTTACAACACTCTTTTCAACTCTCTTGGCTCTCGTAGCTTTGTCTAGCTCCCTTTGAATTCCTTAAGCCTAGCCATTGATATCCCCCTTATCTTGTTCTTGCGAGCATCCTGGGTTTATCACATCCTAAATCTATTGCATCTCTACTCTATGATACGGGTTCTCCTCCACGAGTGTGGATTTCTTTTATCACACCATATTTTCTTACTTTGTTCACTTCTCTATTTATTTGGCTGTCCGTGGAGGTGGGAACACCAAAATAGGGGTTTGACTAAGGGAAAACCCTATACAACCCCAACTTTTTCTCTCGATCTTACATATGTAGGTATTGAAGACATTCATTTGCTGGAGGCTTCATTACTTGGGTTTTTGTGAGTGTCTTTTATCTCTCATCCTCTTTAACTTTATCATTTGTACTTCATTTCAGTTCTATTACATTCATTTACCTTCTTGCATTCTATAAGTTCTTAGCAATCTGATTTTTAGTAGACACTTTGCTATTTTATGTGATAAACTTGGTTTATGGTCCATATGAGATGCCAACGTGCCTTTGGGACTCTAGTGTATTGTGTTGTTGTCCATTTTCTACTTACATCCTTTGGTCAAAAGCTTGCTAGTTTTTCCAGAAAACCTTTGTGACCTACTTTTTTAAATCTAAAACTCCTACTTTGTTCCCTAAAGTAGTTTAGGGCAGTTCGTCCTATTGGTTCCCAAGTTAATAGATCTACTAAATCCTAGAAGTAAGCAACATTTCATGCTCAAATCTAGTGTAGGATTTGACCAACAAACAAAAAATTATATTGCAACACATTTCCCTTGCACTTTAGGCTTTGTAGGACCTAGGGGGTGACCCTTTTAGTAACACCTAAAGATTCATACACACACTCAATAGGGTATTGCTTAACAGATGATGTTCTCACAAGAATATGCCAAGAAACATGAAATATCACTCAACACTAGCTCAGATATTGGGAAAATTTCATTAACTAGCATGGAGAACATGGACAGAGATAACCCAAACAACAAAGCAAATGAACCTCAAAGTAAAAGGGTTTTTATGATTTTAAGATTTGGGTCCAAACTGAAAACAAAAGATGTATAAGGATTGACTAGTTCCAAGAAAAAGGGCTATGAAGTCATATAACCAAAACTTTATCCTGCAATATTAAACATGTTTTGAAGATCTTTGAAAATGTTATCACCTTATGATAACAAGACCACTAAATCTTTATCAAATGACCATTCTTAGAAATCCATCTAGAAACACCATACTCCCATTACCTTCATTAAATAAATTACTCTATTCTTTGTACAAAAGGAAATAACAAATGCAATTCAAATGCAAAAAATGTGCATGAAAAAACCCAAGTAATCTTTGATTATTGAATTTTTAAAAAAGTATTACATCTCAACCATGGAGCCAGCCATTAGATAAAATATATTCATGAAGCATCATTCAAAACACAACAACACCTCAGACTAATGGCTAAAAATTATATAATCCATCCCAACTTTACAATTTTTTACAGAGATTTTGTGTACCTCATAGAACTTTAGAAAATGGAACCCACACCAAATGAAAAAGAATGCAAATAATAAGAAGAGGAGGAAGCCCTAAAATGCATCTGTAGTTGACAACTGGCAACATTTCTCCCCTTTGATCAATAAGTGTCTTTTCTCTCAAAAGACTTCAATCCACACCTTGCCTTTACGCACTTTATTATTCACCTGCCTGTGAAAAAACTTCACATTTCATTTTGTTTTACTTACAACTAGATATGTTTTCATCTTTCCCGTGAAAGCTTATTTTTCCTTTTTTACCTTGCTGCACTTTACATTTTTATCTCTAGCAAATAAAATATTCTAACTTTATAGTGGAGGCTTTCAACTTTGTTACTTGGCAATATAAAATATTTTACCTGTGCACTTTAAAAATTTTCCCAACAACATTTAGAAGCTTTTCCTTTAAAATTTTTATCAAGCCACTAAAAGTTTTTCCATTGTGCCTTTCACTTTTTCACTTTAAATTTAAAACCTTGCTTCTAAATAGTGAAAAACTTAACCATTTCACCAGGCACTCGACCTTGCATTTTACATTTTCATTCCTTCACCTTTACATAGTGAAGACTTTTGAATATTTTACTTTGAGATTTTAGAAAAAAAATTCCCATGAAAGTCTTTACTTCACTTTATATTATTTTTTTTACTTTTTTAGAAAGCTTTCTTTGGGAAATTTGAATCTTTTATACATTTAATCACTGTCAAAACATCAAACAGAAAAGTATTTTTTAAAAATTTCCATCGGGCCCACATTGGCTACCCCACACACCCAGTAGCTTCTTCTAGTGATTTCATTAAAATTCTTGTGGGCTAGCAGGCTATGGTGAGGATTAGTCCATGTCTCATCTTCAAAGCCAACCATTGATTTGGTTTCTTTTCCCTAGTTCATACTCTACCTTTGGCATTTTGCAGCTTCTCTAGCTATGGCAACATCGAACACAATTTGCAGTAATCACTATGAAACCTTACCTCCCTCCAAAATATGATAATATTTCATGAGAGCTTCATGGTGAGCATCATCCAAAGGAACGAAAATTGGAATACAATCCTACTTAAAACAAATACTTTTTCATCCCCTAGAAAGTAGTCAATGTATGCCCTTCCCATGGCTTCAAGATATCATGCACTATCTTGTCAATGTTGAGGAAAATGCCATGGATGGCCTCAGGAAGGAAACTAGACTGGACAAGTTTCCTGAGGAATGGTGGTATTCTCCTTCATGGAAAACCAGAGCATTTGGGCCAAGCATCTACTCCTTGCTCGTAGTAAAGGTGGGCTTGAAAATTTGAGCATTGTGGATGGATCCCTTCATTGAGCACAATGGTTGCCTCTGAAGCAAAGAAAATGTTTTTTGATTCAGGTGTCACCATACAAAGTAATTCACAACCTTCTCAAGATGTGTATCACCATTCTTTCGTTCCTCCTTGCATGGCGAACAGCTACAAAGCAACTCCAACTCCCAATGAAAACTTAACATAGGAATCCCTCACATTTCATTTACTCGATGCAACCTTTAACTACTTCTTTCAGGTGGAATTTCAACATAACCGTTATTTCATTTGATTTTCTTTGTGGATATTTTACTATTTATTCTACCTTAGGCTAGTCACATTCTCTCTATAGTTCCATATTTCCAAGAACGCATATCCCTTGCATCTACTACCTATTGGAAACTATGTTTTAACATGGAATCACACTGGCTATCATAACCTATTAAGGACATGCTCTCATCCACATAAATGAATCCCATTCCCACAAGCTTTGAACAATGGTAAATAGGTAAATGTATTAGGAGAATAGTCAACACAAAGCATGTGTTCTAGAAGCCTGCAGTGCAACTTTTGACTGCCCAACAATCTCACAAGTGGCTATGGGAAGATTGTGTGATGAAAATTGAAGTTTGATGCCACTCCTTTCCATTTCCCAAATATACTACAAAGATCTTTCCCACAAACCAAGCTGGTGATAAGACACCAACACTTCATTATAGATCATGGTAGGGTATTTGCAAGATCATCATGGAAAAACGCAGGCCGTTAAGTGGCAAAAAATTTAGAAAAATTAGAGTTAGTCAACTTGACCTAAAAATTTGAATAAATTATCTATATTATTTCAAAAATATGTAAGAATATAATCTTTAGCAAATTGAATGTAGTTTCTAAACTACTACCTAATTTATTTTTAAAAAAATCCTAGTTGGTGAAAATTTGAAATTTCAATGTAGTAGTAATTAAATTTTAGGGAAAAAATAAGAAGTATGTGTTTGTCTGACCACCCTAATCACAATAAAATAATAATATTTTTTTATAATATTTTAGATATAAGTAGAGAAATCATGTCCCAATGTGATGCATTTTTTTCGTAATTTTTTTTCTAGGTAAATAATTAATTATGAATGTTTTATTACAAATTTTTAAAAATATAAAAACTCGTATGTCTTACCACCTTATTCAAATTTCATGAAATTCATTTTTTTTATTCCTATAGTATGCAAAGCATAAAATGTGATACCGTTTGAAAGTTATAAATATTTTTCAATCAGCTTATCAATTAGGACTTTAGTCATAATTCAAATAGAAAATGAATAATAATTATTTATTAAATTCAAAGTAAAGCATAATTTATATTGGTGGAAAGTTGAGAATCTCCTTTAAAAACCCTTTTTGTTTCATCAATTTTGAGTAAAAAAATAATTTTCAGCTAGATACCCTACACATACCCATCATATCGCCACATTTTGGCCCATCATGATCCTACACATACCCGACATCCATTTCACAATTTGTTAGATGATTTGTGTGTTCAAAAAGAGAAAACTTAAAGATCTTGCAAATTGCCCTGTGAAAATGATTTTCCTTTTAAGTGTCATGCAACTGTTCAGAAAATCAAGCAAGGTCAAATAGTGTTGCGACTTTATCCCATGGCAATGGAACCATTCTCTTCTGCCTCATTATGAAAAATGAAAAAATCCCTTCACAATGTGACAGAGGCTTTTCCCAAGGTTGTGTGTTTTTTTTGCAATTGAGTTTGTCAGATCGTGCACCTTAGTTTTTTAGAAATAAAAACTCCAATCATATGTAGCTATGTGCATGGTTTTCCCCTCATAAATTTTAAACTTTATACTTGAAAAATGTATCTTGCTTTCCATTTAAAATCTTGAAGCCAATTATAATTGTATACCTCTCCATATGCTGACCTATTCAAAGCAATTTACTTGAAGTGATTGCCACAATGCAACACTTACAATTTTATAACTGTGTAAATCATGTCGAGTCCTCATTGGGGCTCAGCTAAAAAAAATACATTTTGAAACAAATTTCATCCTAAATTGATCTAAGGTTTCCTCTAAATGATCCTGGCATGAAAATTTGAAGTGGGTTGTCACTCAAATTTACTTTCTAGCATATTTGCATAGTGATCAAAACTAGCCCAGTGGCCTCTGGAATTGCCCTGGGAAACCAATAAAACAGCCTCCTGGAGACATTGTACCTGAGAATTTGGTGCAATAAATAGCTTGGAAAAACAACTTTTGAGGTGCAAGATATTAAATGCCAAAGTGGCTTAGTCAAAAAAATTTTGCAACTACACCAGTCCAAAAGCAAATATGGCTTGCCAAGTTATCATCTCAAAAAAATACTAAATCACCTTGTGGGAAGCCACTACTAGAAAAAATAGATCATTTAGGTCCATTGAGTATGTGCGCAAGAGGGATTTCCTTCAGTCCCATTCTTCACAAGATATTAGGGGTCAAAGTTGACATCCTTAAAACATTGTGGAAATGCAGATGTAAAACCAGAACGAGCTCCATTTGTTTTTCCCCTTGTAAATAATCAAATCTGACCATGAGAATTTGAAACCGAACCAGGAAGGATATGAATGTGAGGGGAATGTAGGGCACCAATCCATTTTCCATGAAGATCATTTAGCTATTAAATATCAGTCTAAACAAGAGGCCACTTCACAAGACTGAGAGTTTACAAACCACAAAACAGTCCCAAAACCTTCTAGCTTTGTGTCTCAAAACCCTATCAAAACTCATCATGGGAAGCTGAAATTAGACATACATGTTCACATATGTCAAATGAATACACTCACCAAGGGGTTTAACATGAAAGTCAACTAGCTTTGAATTATGACCCTCCAAAGTTGGTCACTTGGGCATGTTTTTTCAAAGGCACTTTTGAGTGCGGAAATAAAATGTTTCACTATGAGCAATTCAAATTTGAAAAATTTGAAGGTTCCATTAGTGGCTCCGACTGGGCATGCATTCCTCTTGTGGGCATGGTGAGATTCTAGATCTCTAGGGAGTAGACCAAGTGCCAAATCTATTGGGTGCTTTAAAACCACTCCATTATGCTACATTGGAACTCATTTTTCAAACTTCATTTGGTGGCCCCGAGCCCCCAAAAATGAAGTACCAATCCTTACCTCTATCAAACACTCTATCCTCCATTGTCTACACTAGGAGAATTTTGAAAAAAATGCCCTAAACTACCCAAAAATGAGCCCTGTCATTGACATGCCTTACCATATCACTGTGCTTTCCAATGTCACCACTAATTTTGTCAATCTGCAATCTTCAATCAGACACTAATTAAAGTCCATAATAATTGGGACACTTTACCATAGCCATCTCATTATCATGTTCAACTAAATGCTCATCCATATGAACTAAAAATTGAAAACACTCATAGTCCACTTGATAGTCAATATCATAAAATTTGACATCATATTCAATTTGCACATCACACTGAAAAATTTCATAAACACTTTGTATTTCAGTATGCAAACAACCCATAGGTACATCAAAAAGAAAAGGTGCATATTTAGGAGCCTCCTTGAATTGGGCATCATGAAATGAGCACATATCTAGGCATTTTGATTTAGCTATGTATTAGAACACTCCTTGGTGTTATGGAAGTGGAGATCATATGCATCATCAACATCCCAAAATTGAGTAAATGCACTCATCTCAGGTTCAGTAACATATTCTAATTCATTTTTCAAATTATCATTTAGCTCAATGCAAAATTCTTCAAAATAAGACTCAAACAATTTAGAACCAACAGGGTTAGTAGAAAGATGCTCATGTGCACTAGTATCTTCATATGCATCATCAATTGATAGGTGTCCTGATCCAAATGTAGAAGATACATTGTAATTTGAATATTCTCCATTGACAATTGAACAAGCATCTTTGTTTTCCTCCATAAATTTTTTTTCCTCATTGGACTAAAAAATGTCCATATTCATACTATGAAGACAAGAAACATTAGCAAAGAAGCAATCATATTCAATTTCACATTAACTAACATGAGATCCACCATTACTTTCATCTTTTGGCTACTCTACACATAGATCAAAAATTTTTGCAATGTCAACACAATCTGAAAATTAATCAAATTGTTTCACATTATCAATGGGTAATAATGCTGATCCAAGATCCATGTGCTTGTCATAATGTACAACTTGATCTTTCAATAATGAACCCATTCTTTCAACAATGTGTACATCATCCTCTTCATGTATAGCTGAAATTTTCATCTCTCCTTCATATAAATAATCATGAACAATAGGGACATAATAACGTTCATCAACATCTTTATCATCTCTAGCATTGCTCTCAAGATAAGCATACCAAACACACACATTCTTGTCTTCAAATTCTTCATCATTCACAAAATTAATATGCTCCATTGATGGGAAACCCAAATTACATTCTAGGTATGCATCAAATGCAATTTGTTCATTCACTTGTGGACAAGTGACTTCATGAGAATTCATGCCATTACATCCTTCATGTGAATGAAATATCTCAAAGTAATCCTTATAGGAGCATTCATAGCCCTCAGAAGAGCAATTAGTTTGGTTGTCACTATGATCCCCATCACAAGAAAACTCATCACTACATAAACTATGCTCATAATTTTTAGAGTGAGTGCTCAAACCTCCATCTTCAACATCTTGACCACTGATTTGTGATGAGAAATCAGTAACACTTGCAAGTGTATCTCTATCTTCATCAATGTTATATAGATCTACATATATGTTTCTTGTGAGCTGATTACAATAATTACCTTTGAACATCCATACAACAACATGGATGTTCATTTTCTGATATACTCTTTTCACTTGTTTGCATTATTTTCTGATTTTCCACAATAAGATAGCTACTATATTCAGTTTGGGACATCACATTTTGTGCATAATTACGTCGGGCTCCTTCAACAATATTTATCCAATCAAGTACCTGGTCAAAACTATGAGGCTTTAACTCCTTTGGCAAGGTACTCAACCCTAACTCATAGATTTCACAAAATAAATCAATGCACATTGAATCCTTAGGCCTGAAATTCAAAGGGACCTTCAACAAGGTATCAAAAAACCTCAAAAATAGATCATATGATGTTTCTCCCTTATGCCTCTTCATGTTAGACAACTCTTGAATAAATGATATATGATCAACTTTGCTCAAATTTTGTTGATGTTCAACTTGGAGCTCACTATGATTTGCATATTGTGATGATGGAAAAATCATAACAACATAATAATTATCATCTTGACCAACATTTCTATTGTTTGTTCCATGAATTTTGTTTACATGAGGTGTGATAGGATAACCAACACTCGCAGTCTTATATCCTCTCATCATTGAAAATTTCAGATTGTTCTCAATATTCATGGCAATTTGATATCCCTAGTGTAATGTTGTAGGTTCTTTATCTCTTAGCAAATAACTCATTTCTTCCTCAACTGCACATAAGTACACACCCAAGCATACTCAGGTCTTAGAATTTATGGAATATCTCTTATTTCCTTTGAAAATCTAAGATTGAAAGTTGAGACTAGCTCATCCTCTTCTTTGTCAATGCTCATAATTTTTTGTCTCATTGAAATGGGATCGACCCTTTCAGTAAATTCCCCCATGGACACTACTTTAAACTCCTCCCAGGAATGTCGGTATTGGCATGGTGTGATGGTTTATCAGTGGCATTATTGTTCTTTCCACCAAGGTTCAAACCCCGTTGGGGTGATATTGTTGAATGGATGTATTCTGGTTCATAGCTCCAGTCAAAAGCATTTACCCCTAGAATAAAACTCCTCCCAGGAATATATAGAGGATGTTGGTAAATAAGAGAACCAATCTCTTGCATCTCCTTTTAGAGATTGAATAAACAACTTTATGACATCCTCAAAATCAAGTTCACAGTCTCCCATCACAGATCAACAAACTCTTTTAGATGCCCACTTGCTGATTCAGATTTATCACCATTGAATTTTGGTAATTTATCTCTAATTTTAAATGGTATGACATTTGGGAAACCAAAAATTCCACTAAAATTTATGGATCTATATCTTTTAGTGCTGAAATTTCTTTGACAACCTGGCTGGGGCTGATCACAAACCATGGATGCAATAGGAACCATTCCAGGATGCATAGGTTGATGATACATTTTGATATACCTTTTCAAAATTCAAATATCAACTCTATAGTTGATCATTCACTACCCTATTTCTAGCATTCATCATGATCTTAGAATACCACAATGCATAACTCAAATGCATCCACACCTAAGATCTATTTAGTGGGAATATTTCAAGAACAAGCATATTTCTTCAATATAATACATATGTTGTAAATTATAACTCAGAAGTATGCAAACTCAGTATTACTAGCCTTTCGCTTTCTAAGTGCTACTTCACTCAATAGGGAACCAAATTTTTCAATACTTTCAAATATGGCTTTCACCCACAAATTTCTTGAAAAGAAAAAGTGAAAAAATACCTGGATATGTTGTAGCTGCTACAAATTCTTCTTCATGACTAGAAATATTTGTATATCTAGAACTTTTCTATATCTTTTATCTGGCTCTTTTGATAGATTCACCACCTCTCTTCATAGAGGAATGAACTTCAAGCAGTATTAAGCTCTTTCAAAGATAAATCTCCTTTTGAGTTCCTTTCACCAGTAGAGCACCATAGATCATGAAACTTTCAGGTTTACTACAACAATTTCTTCCTCTAGTTATGAATTCCTTCAATATTTGAACCAAATGTTCAGGTCGACAAATAATATGAATCTCTAAAATATTCGTCTACAACTAGAGATTCAAAGTTCTCCCCAACAAAGTTTCCAATTTTTTGGTTCCCAAATCAACGGATCCACTAAATCCTAGAACTAAGCCACATTTCATGCTCAGATCTAGTGTAGGATTTGGCTAACAAACAAGAAATGAGATTGGAACACATTTCCCTTGCACTTCAGGCTCTATAGGACCTAGGGGGTGACCCTTTTAGCAACACCTAAAGATTCATACACACACTCAACAAGGTATTGCTTAACAGATGATGTTCTCACAAGAATATGCCAAGAAACATGAAATATCACTCAACATTGGTTAATATATTGGGACACTTTCATTAACTAGCATGGAGAAAATGGAAAAAGATAACCCAAACAACAAAGAAAATTAACATCAAATTAAAAGGGTTTTATGATTTTAAGGTTTGGGACCAAACTAAAAATAGAAGATGCATAAGGCTTGACTAGTGCCAAGAAAAAGAGCTATAGAGTCATATAATCAACATTTTATCCTACAATATTTAACGTGTTTTGAAGATATTTGAAAATGTTATCACCTTATGATAACAAGACCATTGAAGCTTTATCAAATGAACATTCTTAGAAATCCATCTAGAAACACCATACTCCCATTACATTCATTAAAGCAATTGTAATATTCTTTGAACATAAGGAAATAACAAATGTAATTCAAATGCAACAAATGTGCATGAAAAAAACCAAGTAATCTTTGATTATTAATTTAAAAAAAACATTTCATCTCAGCCTTGGAGACAGTCATTAGGTAAAATATGTTCATGAAGCACCATTCAAAACACAACAAAACCTCAGACTAATGGCTAACATTTATATAATCCATCCCAACTTTACAATTTTTTACAGAGCTTTTGTCTGCCTCCCAGAACTTTAGAAAATGGAACCCACACCAAATGAGAAAGAATGAGAATAAGAGGAAGAGGAGGAAGCCCTAAAATGCATTTGCAGTTGACAATTGGCAGCATTTCTCCCCTTTGATCAATAACTACCTATGCTCCAAAAAAACTTCAATCTGCACCTTTCCTTCACTCACTTTATCATTCACTTGCCTGTGAAAAAAATTCACATTTCACCCCATTTTACCCACAACTAGATTTGTTTCTATCTTTCCCATAAAAGCTCATTTTTCCTCTTTTACGTTGCTGCACTTAACATTTTTATCTTTAGCAAATAAAATATTCTAACTTTATATTGGAGGCTTTCAACTTTGTTAATAAAAAATATGTTACCTGTGCACATTAAAAATTTTCCTAGCAACATTTAGAAGCTTTTCCTTTAAAAAATTTATTAGGCCACTTAAATTTTTTCCCCCATGCTTTTCACTTTTTCACTTTAAATTTAAAACCTTTCTTTTAAATAGTGAAAAACTTAACCATTTCACCAAGCACCCCACCTTGCATTTTACATTGTAATGCCTTTGCCTTTACACAATGAAGACTTTTGAATATTTTACTCTGGGATTTTAGAAAACATTTTCCTGTGAAAGTATTTACTTCAATTTATATTAAATCTTTATTCTTTTTTTAAAAAACCTTTCTTCAGGCAATTTGAAACTTTTATACATTTAATCACCATCAAAACATCACACCTTAAGCAAAGTATTATTAAATTTTTTCCATTGGGCCCACATGAGCTACCCCGCACACCCCACAACTTCTTCTCATGATGTCATAAACATTCTTGCAGGCTAGTGAGCTACGGTGAGATTTATTTCACGTCTCATCTTCCAAGCCAACCATTGATTCAATTCCTTTGCCCAAGTTCATAATCTATATTTGGAATTCTGCGGCTTCTTTGGCTATGGCAGCATCAAAAATAGTTTGCAATAGTCACTATGAAATCTTACCTTCCTCCAAAAAATGATAAACACATACTTTTTCATCCCCTAGAAAGTAGTTATTGTATACCCTTCCCAAAACTTCAAGGTATCTTGCACTATCTTTTTAATGTTGGGGACAATTCCGCAGATGGCCTCAGGAAGGAAAATAGACTGGACCAGTTTCTTGAGGCATGGTGGTATTCTCCTTCATGGAAAAACAATGCATTTCAGCCAAGCATCTACTCCTTGCTCGTAGGAAAGGTGGGCTTGAAAATTTGAGCATTGTCGATGAGTACAAATCTCACACCTCCTTTAGATGTGTCACCTCATTATGTGGATCAATCCCTTCATCGAGCACAATGGCTTCTTCTGCAACAATTTTTTTTTTTTTTTATTCTAGTGTCACCATACAAAGTAATTCACAGCCTTCTCAAGATGTGTAGCATTGTTCTTGGATTCCTCCTCGCATGGCAAACAACTGCAAAGTGACTCCAACTCCCATTGAAAACTCAACATAGGAATCCCTCACATTTCATTCACTCGATGCAACCTTTAACTGATTCTTCTTGCATCAAAACAAGTAAAGCATCCAATTCCCTTTTCCTTGATGCAACACTTCGGATTCATGGGTGGAATGTCAACATAATCATTCTTTCATTTGATTTGTTTTGTGGAACTTTAACTATTTTTTCTGCCTTAAGCCAGATGCCTTCTCTCTGTAGTTCCATATTTCCATCCACACATATGGGTATGTGCAGGATCATGATGGGCCAAAAATTGGTGATATGATGGGTATTTGTAGGGTATGTGGCTGACGACTTTTTTTTAACCCAAAATTGATGAAACGAAAAGGGTTTTTAAAGGAGATTCTTAGCTTTCCACCAATATAAATTATGCTTTATTTTGAATTTAATAACTAATAATTATTAATTTTCTATTTGAATTACAACTAAAGTCCTAATTGATAGGCTGATTGAAAAAAATCTATAGCTTTCAAATTGTATCACATTTTTTGAATCTGAAACATGTGTTACACTCTATGCTTCACATAGTATAGGATTAAAACAGAAAAAAATAAATTTCATGAAGTTTTGACCAAGTCAAAGGGATTAGACATATGAGTTTTTATATTTTTAAAAATTTGTAATAAAAAATTCATAATTAATTATTTTCTTGGAAAAAAATTATTAAAAAATATGCATCACATCGAGACATGAGTCCTCTACTTATATCTAAAATCTTATAAAAATATATTATCCTTTTATTGTGGTTAGGGTGGTCAGAAAGACACCTACTTCTTTTTTCCCTGAAATTTAAGTACCATTGAAATTTCAAAATTTCCCAAATAGATTTTTTCTTTTAAATAAACCTAGTAGTTTAGAAACTACATTTAATTTTCTATAGATTCTATTCTTACATATTTTTGAAATAATATAGATAACTTATTCAAATTTTTACATCAAGTTTCCTAACTCTGATTTTTTTGAATTTTTTGCCATTTAAGGGTCTATTTTTTCCATGATGATCCTACACATAACCATATCCCTTGCATTTGTTTCTTTTTGGAAACTATGTTTTAACATGGAATCTCACTGTCTATGATAAGCTATTAAGGTCTTGCTCCCATCCACACAAATGGATCCCATTCCCACAAGCTCTAACAAATGACAAATAGGTAAATGTATTAATAGAATAGTCAACACAAAACATGTGTTCTAGAAGCCTTTAGCGCAACTTTTGACTGCCCAACAATCTCACATGTAGCTATGAGAAGATTGTGTGATAAAAATACAGGTTTGATGCCATTCCTTTCCATTTCCCAAATATACTGCAAAGATCTTTCCCATAGCCCAAGATGGTGGTAAGACACCAATACTACATTATAGATCATGGAATCCATTTCACAAATTTTTAAATACTTTGTGTGTTCAATCAAAAAGAGAAAACTTAAAGATCTTGCAAATTGTCCTGTGAAAATGATTTGCCTTTTAAGTATCATGCAGTTGTTCAGAAAACAAAGCAAGGCCAAATAGTGTTGTGACTTTATCCCATGGCAATGGCCCCATTCTCTCCTACCTCATTATGCCAGATGAAATAATCCGTTCAAAATGTGCTAGAGACTTTTCCCAAGGTTATGTTATTTTTTTCACTTGAATTTTTTAGATCATGCACCTTACTATTTTAGAAAGAAAACCTCCAATCATATACAACTATGGGCATGGTTTTCTCCTCATAGCTTTTAAACCTTGTATGTGAAAAATGTATCTTGCTTTGGATTTAAAATCTTGAAGGAAATTATAATTGTATACCTCTCCATATACTGACCTATTCAAATCAATTTACTTGAAGTGATTTCCACAATACAACACTTACAATTTTATAATTGTGTAAATCATGTCGGGTCCTCATGTGGGCCCAGCTAAAAAAAAATCCATTTTGAAACAAATTTCATCCTGAATTGATCTGAGGTTTCCTTTAAATACTACTGGCATGAAAATTTTAAGTGGGTTGTCACTAAAATTTACTCTAGCATATTTGTATAGTGATCAAAACTAGCCTAGTGGCCTCTGGAATTGCCTTGAAAAACTAGTCAAACAACCTCTTGGAGCCTTAAAAATACATAGGCATGTAGAAATTTGATCTGAGAATTCAATGCAACAAATGGCTTGGAAATTAATTTTTTGAGGTGGAAGATATTAAATGCCAAAGTGGCTCAGTCAGAAATTTCTGCAACTGCACTAGTCAAAAACCAATTAGGGCTCGCCAAGTTACCATCTCGAAAAAATACTAAATCACTGCTCAGGAAGCCACCACTAGAAACATTAGATAATTTAGGTCAATTGATTATATGCACAAGAGGGATTTCCTTCAATCCATATTCTTCACAAGATATTAGGGGTCAAAGTTGACATCCTTAAAACATTCTGGAAATGGAGATGTAAAAACAGAACGAGCTCCATTTGCTTTTTCCCTAGTAAAAATATCAAATCCAACCATGAGTCTCTAAAACCGGAACATGGAGCATACAAATGTGAGGGGAATCTATGGAACCAATACATTTTCCATGAAGATCATCTAGTTGTGAAATATCAGTATGAAAAAGAGGCCACTTCATAGGACTGAGAGTTTACAAACAACAAAATAGTCTCAGAACCTTCCAGCTTTGCATTTCAAAACCCTATCAAAACTCATCACGGGAAGCTGAAATCATACATAAATTTTCATATGTAAGATGAATACACTCACCAAGGGGTTTGGAATGAAATTCAACTAGCTTCGAATTATGACCATCCAAAGTAGGTCACTTGGGCAGGTTTTTTCAGGGGCACTTTTGAGTGTGCAAATCAAATTTTCCATTATGAGAACTTCAAATTTGCAAAATTTAAAGGTTCCATCACATCCCTTGGGAATCTCTTAAAATATAGATATTCATGAATAGCGAATCCCCTTCTCCACATTTTTGTGAACCCGACATGAACCACAGTCTTTTTCAAAAAACTAAGAATTTATTTACTCGAACTTGGTGGGGTTATAACTTTTGACTTGATGCTTAGAATTGAGAACGGTTTACACCATTGGAAAGGTCTCCAAGAGGAATAATTCATTCCCTAAAACATCATGCCTTTGATAGCTTAATTTTAGGGACCGACGCAAGTTTCAACCCGAAATTCTTCTCTAAAGACCTCCTAAAGTGCAAATTACTAGTACCTAGAAAGTACCAATTTTTTTTTGAAAATTTGGATTTTTGGTTTTTCTTAGTTTTGTCACCCTTGGATTGCTCTAGATTGACTAACATGTCTATATCTTTTTTTCAAAATGTATTTTCTATTTTTCTTCCTTCTATCTATTTCTAGCTTTCTTAAGAATCTTTGAGAAGTTCTCTCACAAGCATGTGAAAGTGAGTTCTTGTCTCCTTTCTTATTATTCTTTGTTGATCCCTCTCTTGAGATTCCTTCTAAGGATATTTTGGTGGAAGATGATGAAATCATTGATACCTTTCTTAATATTTCTCTACTTTCTCTTCATTCCAATGCACTCTCCTTTAGAGATGATGCATTAGTGAATGATGAATCTCCTTCCACATTTGATCCTCCTTGGATCGATGTTGAGAATATTTCTTTAAATAATTATTCCACTAGTTGTGATGATTTTGTAAATGTAATCTATATCTCTGCTGCCCCTCAAAGGCCTAAGATACCAGTCATTTATCTCACTCTAGCCAATCCTTCTCCTAAAAGGATTTGTTTTATTGATGGTGTCCCATTTGATAGTGATTATCTTGATCTCTCTATGGCTCCCTCTTATAGAGTGGTAGCCTATACTTATAAGAATAGAATGAATAAACAACCAAGCCTTCTTTAAGCACCTAAACCTATGACTACAACACCCAGTGATTACGATCTTGTTGAGAAATTTTGAGTTACTCTAGCTAAGATCTCACTGGGGGACTTGCTTCAGTCTACTCTGGTTTATCAGGGTATGTTTTAGGAAGACTTGCAAAAGATCCTCTTTCCTTCTTCTGCTAGGTAGATGGATGTTAATGTATTGATAACTCATATTTGTGTGGATTCACCTAATATTATGTTCTATCCATGAGAATTTCTACTCTCAGATGTGTAGACACAAGTGAACCCTTTGATGATTATATTTAACATTAATAATATCAGCTTTAGACGTACTCTCATTGATGTTGGTTCGGTGCTCAATGTATGTAGCATTGATCTATTGCCTAAGATTAATATTGATTTATCTTCTCTTAATGCTTCTTTTGTTGCCATTCATGGGTTCGATAATGTCGGTCAACGAGCCCTAGGAAGGATATTATTGCCTCTAAGGTTGGGACCCATTACCATACCTACCCTTGTATATGTTATGTCAGAAAAGTTACCTTATAATCTTCTTCTTAGTAGATCGTGGATTCGCGCTATGGGTGTAGTCTCTGTGGTGCATATTTTTGAAATCTGCAAATACTAAACTTCATACAAGGGTTAGTAGCTTACAAATTCCTCAAGAATGACCCTATGAAATACCTTGTGAATGTTTCAAAAAGAAACAAATGAAAATAAGAGACTAAAAAGCATTATGAAAACAATAACAAGTTACCTATTCCATAGTGGATTGGTGTCAAATGTGCAAATGACCCTTTCCCAATCCTTGATCAAAGCTTAAAATGATGCAAATGCCAATATGATGAAGAGCAAGATTAGTTCTCAAACCAAGAGAGTAACCTTGCATAAAAGTTGTGGATGGATTGATGAGGATTAAGGCCTTTTATAGATTTTATTGATGAGAGATTGGCCAAATGGGTGAATGTGGGACTAAAGATCCACCAATGAGAAGAGGCCACTTGTCAAGTGGTGACAGGCCAATGGATGTGCAAGATTTGGGAAGTGTGCCCATGAGAGGGAGTTTCCAATTCAAATTTGGGCAATAAATTTAGAGAGGGGGACAAGAAAATGAGAAATAAATGCAATGTTGGATGGACAAATCAACTTGTCATATTTTTCAAACTTGAGGGAATATTCCCCATAAATGCCATGTTGAGTGAAAATGATGATTTTAATAAATCAATAAATTGATTTATTTGTGCAAGTGGCATAATCTAGAGAATGCAAGTGGGTAAGATTAGATTTAATCATGGTTAGATTAAATTAATGATGATTAGGTTAGTTTGACTTTCATGACTTAAATATTTGATTTATTTAAATCAAAAAAGGATGGAATATGCATTATGATTTAATTAAATAAAGTTTTGGTTTATTTAATTAAACGGATGATGTTTGATTTATTTGATTAAAAGGTTGATGATAATGTTTATTTAATTTTGAATGAATGACCTTAGGAGATTGAAATTGATTTACCCTGATGAATGGATGAGCATGAATTTGATCGAATGCATAATGCTAATTTTGTGTGTCTACATTTTGCCCCTCTTTGAAGCAATGTACTTGTTGCATTGGTTCAAAGAATAATCTTACCGTGATCAAAATTCAAAAAAAAATTCTAATTTTTCGGATGCCCCAGTGGAAAGAAGTACACTGGTACATTGCCCCCTCGAGAGATTGAGCAAAAAGATTCAATTTGAGGGTCGATCTCACGATAAAGAGGTTCAAACTGGATGGTTATGATAGATGATGCAAATGAGATGATTTCAAGATGCTTAGAATAACAAATCTATATTATCCTAAACAACTTAAATGATGATATGATATGAGATGGATGAGATTGATGATGTGATATGTTGTAATTATGCAATGGATGATTTATGAGATGCTTAGACTAACAGATCTATATTATGATGATGATATGATGTGATTATGCAAATGCATGATGGATGCATGATGGATGTATTGGTGATGATGATTAACTATTCATGCTGTGATGTTAGTTTGGAAAATGAAGAAATTAGATGATGACAAGAGGATCCAACAAGCCAACATTATGAGAGATGATGATGAGAAATGATGATGAGAAATGATGATGATAGATGGATGATTAGCTTATCAAGGATTGGGATTTTCAAAGGGTCACTTTATGTTTGATAACACGCCTAAGCACGATGCCTCAAGGTATAAAGGACCAGGATGGTGTTGTACTTAGTATGATGCACTTTGACTCGATAAATAGATAGGAGTATTCTTGTTCACACCTGACATACAGAAACCTTGCTAGGATGCACTTTAGAAATTTCAAACATCTCAGACCAAAACACAAAAAGGTATAACCAATCAATGCAATAGTCAACAAGCTGTCCAAAACATCCTCTATACATGTCTAACAAAGAAATTATTCACCAAGTTATTTTATAATAATGTCCAACAAGCATAGCAGACAAAAGGATAATGATCATTGCCCCATTCCTATCTCTCTAAATCCTTCGTTCGGATATCATCGAGAGGTCCTTGGATTGAGTGCAATAAGAGTCAAAAGAAAAAGGTAAAGCACACAAACAAGTTGATTTTCTTCAATACTGCTAACCAAAAGGGAATCATGTGTTTTTAAGAATAAGAACCGAAACTTATTGCCAAAAGATAATGCCCATTGTAGGAAGGATACATCCTAGGACATGTTAGTGGATGGCGGCATGTCATTTCATTTATCCAAAGTGTTCTTTCTAATAAATGATGCCCCTTATAGGAAGGATTCATCCTAGGACATGATGTTATCAGATGATTGATATGGGACTATTTGGATGATGGACTATCGATACAAAGAATTGACCAACTTGTTTACATACTGACTCAAACTTGAGACTTGACGCTTTTGAGTTTTACTTTTTAAGCTGCTAGACTTGTTTCTAATTGTTTCACCAAAGGTTGAGGATGACGATCAATTTATTATGAGTGGTGTTTATTGTGGGTGCAAGCGAGATGAGGTGGATGGATTTTGCAAATATTTGGATGTTTTGCAATGTTTTGCAATGTTTTGAGGCTATTTTTGGTATTTTTTGAGGTTTTACAAATGTTTTGATTTTCAATTTTCAAATGTTTTTAGGATTTTCTGAGATTTTGACCAAGAAACTAACCTAAAAACCTATCCTAGGGGCCTCGGGGGCTGATCAACAAATTATCCTTGCCTACGTTATACACACAGAGACCACATAGTTCGACTGACGACTCGACTGATTTACAAATGAAGATATACATGATGAAATGTCAATTTATTATGACACACTCTTATAGGACTGACTTAAATGTCTCGGGGGATGATCAAAGATCAACCTTGCCTACGTTCAAGCTCAGAGCTGACGTAGTTTGACAAGATGACCTTGTTTTTGGATTTTGATATGTTTTGAATGTTTTTGGATTTTTCTGATTTTTTGATGTTTTTGGCTTTTCTGATGTTTTGATGGACTTTAAGACCATACACGAATCCGACCCGATGAGAACATGCCCCAAGCGTGATGCAATAGGCTACTCCGATAAAGGCAGGACAAACTAACCTTGAGGATGGGCTGAGTAGTACTAGGAGGGGTCATAATACGAACACAGGACCAAGCTATGGTGCAGATGCTAATGGATGTGTGATAGATGGAGACCTGAATGCGATGGATGGATGATGCAAAACAAGCCATAAAGATCCTAGTAGATGGAAAGTGTTTATTTACACAAGGCGCCTGTTTGCCAGGTTTTCACCAAAGTACTTGCCCAAAGTGCCACCAAAGTGGTTTTCACTAGAGGATGATTTTTTTGATCCTTTTTCTAATTTTTTTGGATTTTTTTCTTTTTTTCTTTTTTTGTTGTTACCAAGACACCTGTTTGCCAGGTTTTCGCTACAGTAACCATTTTTCAGGACTTTTTCTGATTTTTTGGATTTTTTGGTTCTATACCTTGAAAGAATTAGGCATAAAGCTTTTTGAGATGGGAGATATTCATGGCTCTTGCAGAGGTTCCCCTTCGGTGTTGATAGTTGATATGCCCCTGATTTGTAACTTGCTATTATGATGAAAGGTCCTAACCAATTAGGTTCAAACTTTCCTTTGCTGCTAGGGTTTGGGACATTCTTCTAATTTTCTTTTAAGACTAGTTCTCTGACTTGGAAAGTTCTGCTTCTGATTTTCTTGTTGTAGCTCTGTTTAAGTCTACTCTAATAGACTTGCAAGTGATTCAAAGCATCAATCCTTCTCTCATCCAGTAACTCCAGCTCGTTTAATCTTGACACCCAGTAGTCCTCATCCGTGATGAGGTTTTGTAATGATATTATGAGGGATGGGAGCTCGATCTCAATGGGGAGGACAACTTCTGATCCGTAGACCAAGGAGAAGGGGTGCGGATGCTAGTTTGATAAGCCCAGAGGGCGGGATTAAGCTGCAAGTGCCAGTCATGACCTACGTCATTAACTATTTTCTTAAGGATTTTGAGGATGGTTTTATTCGTAGCTTCTACTTGGCCATTGCCTTGGGGATAGTACGGGGTGGAGAAGCGATGCTAGATTTTGAATTTCTCACACAAGTTGCGAACCTCCTGGTTCTTGAATGGTGTGCCATTATTCTAGATAATGGCTTGTGGGACACCATAACGATAGATGAGATAGTTTAGGATAAATTTTGAGATTTGCTTCCCAGTGATATACGTCATGGGTATGGCTTCCACCCACTTTGTGAAATACTCAGTTGTAGTAATAATGAATTTATGGCCATTAGATGAGGTGGGTGTGATTTTGCATATGAGATCGAGTCCCCACTGTGAAAAAGGCCATGGTGTGATAATCAGATGAAGCTCTTGAGCTGGAGCATGGATGAGGTCCCCATGCTATTGACATTGTAAACACCTTTAGCATGATCATGTGCTTCTCTTTCCATTGTGGGCCAATAATACCCCATCCTCGGTAGTTTCTTGGCTATGGTTATTCTGCTCGAGTGTGAACCACATATTTCGTTATGAACCTCAATTAGAGCGGTTAATGCCTCCTCGGCATTTAGACAGCATAGAAAGGTACCTTCTATGCTTCTACGGTATAAGGTATCACCTAGGATGACAAATATGGATGCCTTTTTGATAAAGGTTCATTTAAGGTTTGACGGGAGGTCAGCGGGTATGACTCCTATGTGAAGATATGTGTAGATGTCATGGTACCAAGGATCGCTAGGACCAACGATTTCACACATGAATTCTATTTTGGTACCTCGAATGCGGGAATGAGAAGTTTCTCAATCAAGAATTCATATCTTGGGACATTGTTAGGGATATTCATTAAGGATCCAATTGTCGCCATTGCATTTGCTGCTATGTTGTTGTTTCTTGGAATCTACTCAAATGTTATGTTAATGAAGGATTCCTTTAGAGTCTCCACCAATTTCTTGTATGGAGTGAACTTATCATCCTTAGTTTGATATTCATTATTGACTTTATTTATGATCAACTGAGAGTCTCCGTAGACTTTGAGGGCTATGATATTCCATTGCACTACTATCCTGAGGCCTATAGTCAAAGCCTCGTATTCTGCTATGTTATTTGTGCAAGGAAATGCTAGTTTGTATGACCTTGGTATGCAGTCCCCCTATGGGGTGATAAAGAAGACACCAACTCCTAATCCGTGTTGTGTATATGAGCCGTTGAAGTATAGTTTCTAGTGATCAGTGACATTGAGGTTAAAAATAGACTCATCTGGAAACTCTGAGACAAGGGGATTCTCATCATACATAGGTGCTTCTACTAGTTGATCTACAATAACTTGACCCTTAATGGCTTTTCTCTCTACATACTCGATGTCATATGCTAATAATATCATTACGCATTTTGCCATTCTGCCTGTGAGCATTGCCTTTGATACGAGATACTCTAATAATATCATTACCCATTTTGCCAACATGTATTGTCTGAATTTTTGGGATGCAAACACTACTGCAAGGCAAGCTTTCTTGATGAATGAGTAATTTTTGCTTGTGACCAACCATTCTCCTGTTGATATAGTAGATGGCCCTCTCGGTTCCATTTTCATCATGTTGAGCTAGGAGAGCTCCAAGGGCTGCTATTGTTGCTGACACATATAAGATCAATGGCTTCCTTGGGATAGGTGGCATTAAAACTGGTGGTGTCAGTAGATATTCCTTGATCTTGTTGAATTCCTCTTCACATTTTGTATCCCATTTATACACCACCCCTTTGTGGAGTAAGTGAGAATATGGGTTTTGCTTGTCTGCAAGTTGTGCTATGAACCATCAGATGGATTGAAGTCGGCCTTGGAGGCTTCTCAGTTGTTTTAATTTCTTTGGTGCTTCCATCTCGAGGATTGCTTTCACCTTCACTGGATCCACCTCGATACCCCTCATGGAGACTATGTATCCTAGCAATTTACCTGATTGTATGCCGAAGACGCACTTCTTAGGATTTAGTCTAACTTTTTATTCCTCTAGTCTGTCAAAGATAGCGCTTAGGGTTGCTATATGATCTTGTCTTTTCCTTGATTTAGCTAGAATGTCATCAACATAATCTTTGACTATTTTGTGGATCATGTCATGGAATATTAATGTCATGGCCCTTTTATAGGTTGCTCCTGCATTCTTTAGGCTGAATGGCATCATGTTCCAGCAGTAGGTCCCCCATGGACAAGCGAAAGTTGTTTTGTGTTGATCCTCTTTTGCTATCATGATCTGGTTGTATCTTGAAAATCTGTGCATTAGTGATAGCATCTCATGTCCTACTGTCATGTCTACTATCATGTCGATATTGGGAATTGGGAAATCATCCTTGGGACATGCTTTGTTCAAATCTCTGAAGTCTGTACAAATTTTGATAGCTCCATCAAGTTTTGAAATAGGTACCAAATTTGATACCCATTCTGGATAATCGATTGGTCGGATGAATCCTAAATCTAGCAACTTTTTGAGCTCCATTTTGACCAATAAGGCAATTTGAGGATGCATTTTCCAAAGCTTTTGTTTGACCGATTTTTCTTCTGGATACACTACTAAGTGATGAACCACTGTTTCTGGATCTAGCCCTGGCATGTTAGCGTAACTCCATGTAAAGTTTATTTTCCTTTCCTTTAGGAATGCTACTAGGAGTTCTTTCTCTTCTGTCAATAGTGATTCCACATACTTTTCCTAGTGAATAGCTCTTAGAGGAAGATTGAATCCTTCATCCCCAGGTGCCTCAGAGAGGTTCTCACTATTGGATACGTCCTTTCTTTTTACTATTTTCTTGTCAGAGAGTGCCATAGTGTGGTTTTCACTCAAGGACTTGGATATGATTCTTAGTTTCTCACTTTTGTGACTGAAGGATTCAATTGTTTCCCCATAGTAGGCATGTGTGTCCAACTCCATTATAAACCCTACCTTGTGATCTCCATCTTGAATGTTATCCCTCAATCCCATGAATTCTGAGAGTGCCTCATCGTTTTTGAATGTATCGAGAACTGGTGGTCCTCGTTGGTCATAGTCGATCAGTTGGGGGTAGACTAAACGAATCTCATGATTTTGACTATCTAGTTCAAAGGATATGGTACTAATCATACACAAGGTGGTATCTTCAAATAGCCTAGGTAGTTTGGATAAGGTATCTTCATCATCGCTACCAATATAGGGCTCAGTTATAAAATTATGTGTGTCCCTACTTGTGACTATTGGTGAGTGTACTTGTACTAGTACTGGCTGAGGAGAAATATTAGCCGTTCTAACTGGAGGACTTCAGCCACGTATGGTTATTCTCAGAGTGGCACATCCAAGACCAATATTTGTAATGGGTCGCGTCTCTGGCATGATAGGCATTATGATCCCATTGTCATTTTGTCTCAGTCTTTGATTTCGGTCGTAGCCCATTGCAAGCATCATGTGTAGGACCTTGCTTGTCTCATCCATTGGTAAATTAGACGCCGGCCTTTCATCTTGATAAAACATGTGAGATGGATCTACTTCAATGACCTCATGGCCAAGGTCTCCCCATCTTGTGAATTCAAGATAATTTTTAGGATAGGTTTGTGATGTGGAAGCTTGATTTTCTTGTGGATGTCCTTGTGATCTAGGAGATTGTTGTAACTCTCCTATCACAAAAGCATTGTTAGAGAGTTTTTAGCTTCCACAACCATCCTCTTGGATGATGAGCTTGATATTGGAGATGGTGGGGATGGCAGGTGTCTTTGTCACAGAAGTGGACACGAGATTTGTAGGGTTGATGTATGGTGTGGATGGGCCTTCATCATTCTTTGGCACTTGGGGGATTTTGTAATACTTGGCTTCAAGATTCTTGCGATATGAAAATAGCTCAGGATCTCCATGGACGGTAACCTCTTGTTCATTATGTGTAAATTTCACACATTGGTGGAAGGTTGATGCTACGGATTTCATCGCATGGATCCATGGGCATCCTAGGAGGATATTGTATGGAAATTCGAGGTCCAAGACCTGACATGTGGTTTCCATGAGTGTTGGCCCTACTTGGATAGGGAGCTTAATCGTGCCTTGAGACACTCTTTCTTGGTCATCATATGCTCTTATTGTGATGCCTTTTTCTTTGTCAACAGAATCTTCTGATATTTTCAACTGCTTGATGAGGCTAAGGGAACAGATGTTCAACCTATACCTCCATCCACCAAGACCCTTTTGATTTTGCTCTTGTTAACAATGGCTTCCAAGTGAAGTGCATGGTTGTGTGATCGTTGCATGGGGAAATCTTGGTTAGAGAATGTAAGGAGATTAGGTGTTATGATATTTCCGACCATAGCTTGGAATTGCTCCACATCAAGATCTATGGGGATAGTGGATGAGGCTAATGCTTCCTCAAGGATCTTTTTATACGCTGATGAGATTTTTAACAACTCCATGATGGAGATGTGTGATGGCATTCTCTTGAGTTGTTCTACAACATTGTAGGTATGTGGAATGGATCTAGATGAAGGGACTCTATTAGGTTGGGATGATCTTGCAATGGTGACTTTGCCGTGGTGACTCCACAATCTTTAGCATGGGCGCCCTTGATGGTGATGACCATGCAGTCCTCATTTAGGGAAGCAAAGACTGTTTTGTACACATGATTTACACTGCCCTTCCCCTTATCATTCTTATTCCATTTATTGCCATGATTTGGCATCAGATTCGTGTAGATTTGAAGATCCTAATTTCCATTAGGTTGTTCCACGTTTATGATTTTCTTGTTAGTGAGATCTTGGATGATGTTTTTGAGTCTAATGTAGTTTTTTGTGGTGTGACCTTTGATTTTTTGAAATTTGCAAAGTTGGTTCTCGTTGTACCAAGGAGGTTTGACATCGGGTTCTTGGTAATTTTCAAATGTGGGAGGTTTGATAAGTTTTTCGTTGATCAACTTTTTCATTATATCCTCCAATGGTTCCCCCAAAATAGCGTATTTGAATTTTGGATAAGTTTTGCATTGGGGTGGTCCTCTTTCATCAGTGAGGTTATTGATGGTGCGATTATTGGTTTGGTATATTGTGTGATGAGTGTTTTGGTGTTGTGATTAGATTTGAGGTGTGGGTGTATTTTGGTGTGGACCACTAATGACCACCTTGGCATCGACGACACCATCATTAGTGATATTCTTGTTTCTTGCCCATGTTCAAGGTTTATCATTGTAATTTGATGGTGGGTGATTGTTTTGTGGCTCGTGATATGACGTTGATTTGGCGGGTTGGGTCACAAGGGCTCTTTCAATGCTGAGCGCCTTGGAGATCAATTTTTCATATGTAGTGATACCCTAAACCTTGAGATGAAATGCCAGGTGGCTTTCAATGTTGGCTATGATTGCGCAGACTTGTTGTTCTTCTGGCATGGTCCACTTGCTTTGATTGGCCTTGGATCACCATCTTTGAAGGACTGAGGTGAAAGACTCATTCTTTCCTTGTTTTAGAGCGGAGAGTTCTTCGAGACTGACATCCATCACAATGTTACATGCGTAATTCCTAATGAATGCATCTCTAATTTCTTTGAATTTTCTAATTCCTGAAGGTAAGCGAGAGAACCATTCTATAGTAGGACCTGCCAAGCTCCTAGGGAATAGCCACATCAGATAAGTATTGTCATATGCGACTTCCATACAATGAACCTGGAATTCCCTGATGTGATCTTCAAGGTTTCCCATCCCTCGATACTTGTCTAATTTGGGGATTTCAAATCCCTTAGGGAATGGTTTCATGTCTAGGCTCCTATCAAATGGATAGGGACACAAGTTGCTTGGCGCTTTGGTCATTCGCCCCGATTGAAGGTCAAGCACTTGTTGCGAGAGCAACCTGAGTTGTGTCGTCATATCATTTTGGGGATCAGGGGGTGGGATGAAAGTGTTTTGAGGTGTTTGAATTGTGGTTTGGATGGATGGGTTGGTTGGTGCATTGTTTGATGGTATCTGCATGTTCTGTCGAGTGAAGTAGGCTTCTACTTGCTTTTGTATGAACGATTCCTGTTGTTGATCTTGTTGTTGTTGCGCTAGGATTTGTGCTTGTTGTTGCACTTGTTGCTACTCTAACAATGCTTATTTTTGTTCCAACAATGCTTGTTGTTGGGCTTGTTGTTGTGCTTGCTATTGTTCCAATAATGCTTGTTGTTGGGCTGCTAATTCTAATGCTTCTTGTTGCTCTTGGTATTGCGTCAATGCTTGTTGGTATGCCTACAATTGTGCTGCTTGTGCAAGAAGTTGTGCTTGTGCTTGTGCTTGCTGTGTTTGATATTGGGCTTGCGCTTGTGCTTGGGCTTGAGCTTGTACTACTTGTGCTTGTGCAGCTTGTTGACATAATAAAAGTTGTGCTTGCATGACCCTTTGTGCTTGTAATGCTTGTGTAGCTTGGGTGGCTTGTTGTTGTTGCTATTGCAATAAAGCTTGAGCTTGCACGGTTTGTTGCACTTGTATTGCGGCTTGTGCAGCTTTGGCAGCTTGTACAACTTGAGCAGCTTGTTGCACTAATTTTTTTTCTGGACTTGTTGGTATCCTCTTCGGAAAGAAGCTTGCAATGCTGCATCATATTGATTTAATGGGGTGAAAGTTGGAGGTGGTGGAGGTGGTGGTGGATTTGGAATGGTAGTAGATGATGATGTTATGTTGATGTTTTGTGTGTTGGATAATGGTATTGATGTAATGGGTCCTTGAGAGACCATGCTTTGTGATGCTTGGGGTGTGTTTGATGATGTTGCCATTGCTTGTGTGTTTATTGTTTGTTGTTGCGATATCAATGATAAATTTTGAGTGTTTGGTGCAATGCTTTGATTGATGGTTGGGATGTAGGTTTGATTGATACTTGGTAGGGGAGGAATCCCTAAACCAAGGAGTGGTATAGATGATAGTGGTAGTGGTGGAAGAGGTGGAAATGTAAGGGGTGTAATTTGTTGCGAGAATGTCATGGTGTCAAATAAGCCCCCTAGTCTGAACGTATCTCCCTCTTCTTGTGAATTAGTGAGAAGAGGTGTTTGTGGTGTTGCATGAAAAAATGATGATGATGGATCGTGATGGAATGTGAGAGGAACATTCTTGTATAATGGGTTTTTGGGTAAGTTTTGTTCCAAGGTGGTGTTTGCGTCCACGTTTTGATTATTAACAAGGGGATGTGATTGAAGAGCATTGACGAATGTGTTTCCCTTGTTGACATTTGGTTGGGTTGGAGCAAACGATGTTTTGATTTGCAGAATTTTTTGTGTGATGTTTTGAGATGGGGGTGTAGATGAGGGATGGTGGATGAAATTGGGGGAAATTATGTGTCCATGATAGTACTCACATCAAAATCCAAAGGCAACTTGGCCCCTTGTTTTGCTAGTTCAAGTATGTATAATGAAGGGTTAAGTCTCATCATGATGTTGATGATTCTATGGTTGTCCAGATTTTGGAGCATTTCTACCATTTCCTCGTGAGACATTCCAAAAGTGAGGTCTTCTCCTTGATTTTCTTCTTGGGGATGCTGTGATGATGAAAGGGTCAATGGGTTGCTTGATTCTGTTGGATTCATTTCTGCGTTGGTTTGGCTAAGATCACTTGAAGTGGGTGTTTCTATGTTGGCTTCCATACTCTTCTTGTATTGAGATCTTGTTTGGACCATAAAACAAGGATCAAGAATATCGGAGATGAATCTCTTGATTCTTTGGATTGATCTCTATTTTATGTCCCAAAGTGAAATTTTTAGGATGCTTTTGAGGATCAAAGGTGATGATATGATGATGGTATGGATGAATGATATGGATGCTTTTGACTTTTTGATCAATCTTGAATGAGACACTAGGCTTTTAGGACTTTGGATTTTGATTTTGGATTTTGGATTTTGAGATTTTTGAGATTTTTCCCTTGACTTTGATTTTGTTTTTGATTTGGATTTTGAACAAAAAGACCCTAAGATGTTGGATGAGGGTCTAAGGGATAGCTTTGTCGAAAGGATGATAATTTGAATATGTGTGAGGAGAAGGATGCATCTACCCACACCTATTCAAACAAGATAATAGCTTTTGCTAAGCATATGGAGAAGGATTCATCTACATATACTAAGCTAAACAAGGTGATTTGGATAACTTTGACTAAGGATATGCAAAAGGATGCATTTACACATTCCTAGCCAAAAGGTGATTTTGATAACGTTTTCAAGGATATAGTCTCAATGATTTGGATGATTTTTTATTTCACCGCAAAGCCTAGTATCAAGGATGATTTCAAGATTTTTCAAAAGATGATTTGTGAGATGGATTTAATGTTTTGAAAGATAGATGAAAGAGGTTTGATTTGTTTTGATCCTTAGGTGAACCTAAAAAGACACTTTATTTTCCTAGACCTAGGTATTGAAGAGCATGCAAATGCTTCCTAAAGACCTTTGTAACCAAGAAATGATTTCATTTGAACATTCATTTTTGGATTTCCAATATTTTTGCTTTGGGATTTGTGAGTCTCCAATCACACATGAAAATTCATTTTTCTTAGCTTTGCTTAATGGCTTTATTTTACCAAAAACACTTTCTTTGATTAAGTTTTCAAACTAAGATGTCCAATGTCTTAATTTCTTCAAACTCCACAAGATATGTTATGTGGAAATTTAATGAACTTAAGGCAAGGGTTTCCTATTGTTTACTTAAGGAGACAAATTGTGATATAATCCAATGTTAGAAAACTCTAAGGATTTGAATCCCAAGGGAAAGCAATAACATATGGATTGAGTCAATGGAATTTGTCTCCAAAAGGGTTTGAAATTTGAATGATATTGTTAAGTGTTTGTTTGCAAATGTTTTCGAATGCAACATCATGTTTACAAGTAATGTAACATCCTAGCTCAATTGGTACATTTTTCTTAGTGGGCTTGCCTCATGCCCTTCATAGTAGAAGAGGTGATTTTACATGCAACCAAGGATAAAATATAAAGGCATGTTAAGAATGAAGTCTTAACCTCTATATTCTAACCAAGATCATACATGGCAAGTAAATTCTTGGAATCTAAGTTCCAATGCACCACTTTGATAAAATCATTTGGATGGACTGGTTGGCTGCTACAAACAAGGTTCTTAATGACACAACATCGGGGACATGGCACCTTGCGAGTGTCGAGCAAGCCACTAAAGGCTTTAATCAATCCTACTAGGGGATCTTCTATGTTTTACAGCAGTACCCTATTCTGAAAGACACTGTATGGCTAAGGCCTACATACCATGAGGACTTGACAGTTTAGTCTTATCCATTTGTATACCAGCCTGAATGAAAAACCGGTTGCAGTCACCTTCGAGTTCTCCTTTCAGATGTGTCTCTTAGGCAGGCCCTTCTAAAGGTAAACAATAGCGAGCAAGCACATCCGTGGTTCGATCGACCTTCATTTAGAAACAAAGGGAGAACACACGCGATATACCTAACTCACACTCGCAAAGTGTTTTGTTCAATTTTAAAACCCAAATTGAAGTGTGTATGGGCAATTATTTACGCAACTTAATGTCACCAAAAGCCTTTTGATTCTCAAGATCGCTGTGAGGCGCAAGAGAAGCGCATACGTCTTTTGATGATATTACTTTGTGTAAATAATTACAAAACAATAAAGGCACACATTCATTTTATCCTTCAAAGCAATGATTTGATTCGTTTTAAAACACCAAAGGAAAGATGAAGATTGCTTGTTCGATTTTAACCCAAATTGAAATCTAGTAGGTATCTAAGTTTCAATTTTAACCTTTTGCAAATGAAGAATCAAAGTGTTCTTTTTAGAACCAAATGAAAGTTAGTTTCCTAAAAATGAAAGATAACAATTTTGTGAAGAAGTGTTAAACAAACACTTAAAGCATTTAAAAACACTTTGATTTTAAAATATCCTCCTTCTTTCATTTTCCTTCGCTAGCCTTGTCTTCCTCACTTTCCTTTGTTTGTACCTTGTTCACTTTCATTTTCCTTTGTTTGCTTTTGTACCTATAAATAATACAAACAAGAGTTATGTATGTATTTGTAAAAGTATACACAAGATATGTCAATAATTTGAAGAAACCTTTTAAAGAGAGGAATAAAATAAAATTATTTTGACAAAAGCACATGAGCTCTTTATGATGTAAATGTCAATAAATTGTTAAATTTACCCCTACTTTTATAAAGGAATGATTGATTTCAGAGCCTTGTATAAAACCCAAATGACACCCTTAGCATATATCGTAAGCATTTGAATTCATAGATGATAGACAACTTTTAATAATCACTTCAACCTTGATCATTTTGTCTGTCAACCCATTAATGTGTAAGGCCTTGCATAGCATAATTTACTCTTGACTCATAAAGACAACAACACTAAAAGCATCTATTTCCTTTTGGTCTCCCTCATAGTTTAACATTCAAGATGGTGAGCATAAGTGTATTTTATTATGAAAATGCCTCCTGATAAATTATTTTGAAAGATTCTCAAAACCAATGCAAATTGGTGACCACTCATCTTTGACTAGCCTCTTCACTGAATTTTTCACAACCTTACTAGATAAATATCCATTCCATCCAAAAAGAATTATTAGAAGCTTTTTATTTAGGTCTGTGATTCACAAAATCAATGTATCAGACAGTTAGTACATCAAAAGAAAATGATCAAAAACTACTTTAACAAGGTCGCCCAAAGATATAAACAAATACGCAGGGACTTGAATGTCTGACAAAATACTAAAAGACCACAAAAATGTGTATAATCAGAAACAAGTAAATGCGCAGGAGCAAGTAAAAGCAGCGACAATAGAAATAAATGCACAGGAATAATTAAATGCAGCAACATCAGCAATAAATGTACAGGAACAAGTATTTCAAGGTGGATTAATAAGGAATAAACCACAAACTGCAATAGCATAGTCAAGGTACTTAGATTGTTTGATAGCATGTTCCTGAAAATGTGGTCTCATGGAATACAAATTCTCAAGGAAATGCATCTGGCAGGAGTAAATTTGAAAAGAACATCGATGTCAATGCAATGGGTAGGTGTGAAGCTGCGTTCCATGATGATGTCTTGGAAAGCGACTTTTACTTCAACTGCACCCTTTCTTCAACACCAGTGATAGGATTGTTTGACAAAATGTTTCCTAAAAATGTGGTCTCATGGAATACATATTCGAGCAAATGCACTTGGCGGGAGTAAATTTGAATGAAGAAGCTTCAGAAACATTCAAACAAAATGCAAGTTGTGAAAGCATAGACAAGACACGTGGACTGTTTAAGAATCCAGTAGCATAGACAAAGCGCGTGGACTGTTTGACAGTTCAGGAGCATAGACAAAACATGTGAACTATTTGATAGTCTATAGACAAGGCATATGAAATTTTTGACAGTCTACCTCATGGAAATGCAGTCTTAGGAATCATAGCAGTGTGAAAGCATAGACAAGGCATCCGAGCTGCTTACTTGTATCAATAATATCTACGCTTTAGACTAGATAGAGCATACATCTACTTCCTGCTTAGTTCATTCTACTTGGAGCGATAACTGGATAGAGTATACATTTGCATCAAATCGTTAAATAGAAAGGACCTCTTATGTTTGTACCACCTAGAAAACATTCAGTCATATCATTTCACACAAAAAGCACCTATGTTTATACAACCTAAGAAGTGCTAGTGATTCTTCAGTGTGTGTATTCAAATATTCTTTAGGAAGAATATAAGCTCAACTTCGCAGATGCACTATGAGGTTATGAGCAGTGGAAGATCATTTACCAGCATAGTCGGTGTTATGGAGGAGGAATCTAACTACAATCAAGTTGTTTAGTCTACCAATTAAATGTATGCTATGCAAATGAAACAACTTATGCTGAAATGACCCATAGAATATATAGCTAAATCTTATTTAAAGTATAAAGCCAAGATGATATAAAACAGTAACCCAAATGAGAACGTGAGAATAAGGTTCAAGCCCTCCTTCTAGCGCCAAATGTGGTGTATACTTTTGAAATATGCAAATACTAAACTTCATACAAGGGTTAGTAGCTTACAAATTCCTCAAGAATGACCCTATGAAATACCTTGTGAATGTTTCAAAAAGCAACAAATGACAATAAGAGACTAAAAAGCATTATGAAAACAATAACAAGTTACCTATTCCATAGTGGATTGGTGTCAAATGTGCAAATGACCCTTTCCCAATCCTTGATCAAAGCTTAAAATGATGCAAATGCCAATATGATGAAGAGAAAGATTAGT
This sequence comes from Sequoia sempervirens, assembly GCA_007258455.2. Classification (NCBI taxonomy): domain Eukaryota; kingdom Viridiplantae; phylum Streptophyta; class Pinopsida; order Cupressales; family Cupressaceae; genus Sequoia; species Sequoia sempervirens. The sequence goes on from VDFB02363158.1 coordinate 44,089, forward strand.
TCTCAAACCAAGAGAGTAACCTTGCATAAAAGTTGTGGATGGAATGATGAGGATTAAGGCCTTTTATAGATTTTCTTGATGAGAGATTGGCCAAATGGGTGAATGTAGGACTAAAGATCCACCAATGAGAAGGGGCCACTTGTCAAGTGGTGATAGGCCAATGGATGTGCAAGATTTGGGAAGTGTGCCCATGAGAGGGAGTTTCCAATTCAAATTTGGGCAATAAATTTAGAGAGGGGGACAAGAAAATGAGAAATAAATGCAATGTTGGATGAACAAATCAACTTGTCATATTTTTCAAACTTGAGGGAATATTCCCCATAAATGCCATGTTGAGTGAAAATGATGATTTTAATAAATCAATAAATTGATTTATTTGTGCAAGTGGCATAATCTAGAGAATGCAAGTGGGTAAGATTAGCATTTAATCATGGTTAGATTAAATTAATGATGATTAGGTTAGTTTGACTTTCATGACTTAAATATTTGATTTATTTAAATTAGAAAAGGATGGAATATGCATTATGATTTAATTAAATAAAATTTTGGTTTATTTAATTAAAGGGATGATGTTTGATTTATTTGATTAAAAGGTTGATGATAATGTTTATTTAATTTTGAATGAATGACCTTAGGAGATTGAAATCGATTTACCCTGATGAATGGACGAGTGTGAATTTGATCGAATGCATAATGCTAATTTTGTGTGTCTACAGTCTCATCTTCCTTGCATAAATCAATGAAGTTCATTTGTAACAATTGAGCAGTCACAGTCAAGGTTCAGCCTAAGGCTATGCAATTATGCGAGATGGTAGCTTCAGATCAGGCTTCGATTGTTCCTACTCTTATTCCTTCAGTTTCTTCCAATGTGTTGATGTTTACTCTAGTAGTACCTACTATAAAGGATACTTGTGTGGATAGATGTCATTGAAGGAGATCCTTCTAAAGAAAGAAATATTAAGTCTAATCCTTCTAACCCTTCTCAAAAGAATGCATGTCTTGGTGATGATTGGGGTTCTTTAGACTTTACAGAATCCTTCATTGGAAAATAAAAAAGTTGACCCAATCCACTTAGTGAGCAAACACCATTCAAACCAACTATCAAAGATGATTATTCTTCTGTATTTTGGGATAATGTGAGCAATAGTTGTAATGTCCTTAATGTTGTTCCTTCTCCTTCTGAGGAAGATGATCACACCTCTATTAAAGAGGCTAATGTTGGTAGTCTTATCAAGAAGGATGATAGTGATCCTATAGATGAGTGATTCCCATTGCTGGAATAATGCTCTCTATGAAGATCCTCCTCCTTCTGAAGATTTGCAAATGTGTTATGGCCTTGGCTTCAAGCTTGTCTCTAAATATGGCTATGGGTGTAAAGGTTTTGAGCGTAATGAACAAGGCATTCAAGTCCCTATAGAATTTGAACCTCGTAAACGTAATTTCGGACTTAGTTGATCAAATGAACAATCTAAACGAAAACCTCGGTTGAATGTGGATGTGATTTATGCTCAACCTCATTCTCTTGGGTTTATTCATCCTCCCTTTCCTTATGTCTTCATGTCTTCTTGTGAGCAGTCAAAATTTTCTCCACAAGAGAAAGGGTTGCTTCTTGCTCCTCATTCTTTTTATGAGAAAGAGCGTATCGTTTTGAGGCTTCTAAAATCTTTCTTGATTACTCTTTGTCCTCCTACACATCAGAAATTTCATAAGCATGATAAAGAAAATCATTCTTTTTGTGCATACCATCGAGTACTTGGCCATTCCACTAATGAATGTAAGGCATTGAAGGATAAAATACAACTTCTTGATTCAAGTTCCATCACTCATTTATTTGTTGATGCATTGCCTCTTCTTCAAACAACAAGTGATATCTAGGTTTACCTCTATCTTGTATGTTCTAAGTATCTTGCATGGTTCTCTCCCCTATATGTTGGGGGAAGTGATAATTTTTTTTGGAGATGTATGTCCTTCAAAGGACCCCGTCTCTTCTCTCTATCTTCTAATTGGAGCATCCCCTTGAATGGGCCCCTTGTTGTCTTGAAGGGTTCCCAAGGGAGCCCCTTTGAAAGTTTCTCCTACAAATGAATTCACTGGTGTCTAGCTTGGGGACATCTCGACTAGACCTATCTTTTTTGTGACCATCTTGCAACACAAATTGTAGTAACCATGGGCTTCTCTAATCAGTCTTGCTCTGCAAGACCAAGAAATTGTAGAGATTCTTTGCATCAAGCTTTCCTGACATGTTTATTATGTGGATTAACATGTTCCTTTGTAGGTGCACCTATGAAGCTACTTCTTAATCAACCTTGTAGGACTGAGCACTTGTGAGGACAAATCTAACTCTATGGAGTCCCCTACATTGGGTTTCCCTTAGGAGAGAGTACTTGGGGTTCCTGCTTTGCAAGTTTGTGGACTTGTAAAGGAATTTCATCCTACGGGATCTGTTCACCATTGGTATGTGGAACTTCAGTGTAGTTTGTTCAATTGTAGGAGAGAGCACCTACAAAGCCTTTTTTTCACCTTTCATAGGTCTACAGATCTACGGTGCATTTGTTCAATCCTCCCTAGGATAGAGTATCTATGGATCTGTCTCTTTTGGAATTTTCATTCCTTTCTAGCTCTTAAATTCTCTTTCTCTCTTCTCTTCTAAAATTGTGTATACTAGAGTGAAGACTTGCATATTCTTCCTCCTGAGGATATACTTTTCTCTCTCTTTGATATTGGTTGCTTCCCTAACTTTTGGGTGCATTCTTCTCTTGAAGTGATCAATCCTTACATTCTTCTCGAGTTGTTTGAGAATTATTCTATAATGTGTTATTTCTTAATTTGGGGATGGAAAATAGTAATGAGATAACCTTTTACATCAAGGTCTCTTTCACTTTATTGACTCCAATCTTGTTAGTTTTTTGTGTTCTTGTGTGTGTGTTTTATATGTTCTAACACCATGATGTAATGGCTTTTTATGTTCTAACATTGTTATCTCATGCAAATATTTCTTGTCTAATGTGTCTGTCTTGTAGGTCTTTAGTTTGGGAGCATGCTTCCTTGGTTCGAAGAGTTGTCTACTTCCTCTATATTATCCTTTTGGTATCATGATGTTATTTATGTTTAGTAGATTTCCTTTATCATGCATATTAGTGTAGATTCATATGCCTGCTAAATTGGGGGGAAAATGTAATGTCGTAAAATTTTACCCCTTGCAATTTCACATGCATTTTTGTATCTTCTTTAGTGTCCACTCCCTTAGCATCTTGTGTAGGCTCATTTTAGCCCCTTCATCAGCCTTTTTCCCTCTAAAGATGCTCAGGACCCCTTTTCAGGAGCTACCTTTACACGTTAGCTTTGCGTCAAACCTTGTGCTTTTCTTGTTTTTATCATTTTGTAGCGTAATGTGTCTGGACACTAGCATGCCACATGGATGTCCCCATGCTATGCTAGCATCCCGTGATTTTTGAACATTCAAATGGTCTTTTCTAAGAATGTTTACCACTTTTTAGAACCCTTTGTCAGTGTTAATGACAAGGGACGCCTTGTAACAACTCAAGAAGCTTCTTTTTGCTTGTATTCTCTCTTTAAAAGTTGTATTTTCAATCTATTGGGACTTCTTGGCTTATCTCTAAAGCTTTTTCTCTTGCATACACTCTCTTTTCTCTCTTTACTCTATTGCTTGTGCAAAATATTGCTTGGTACAACAGCTCCAAGCTTTCACATTTTTACAACACTCTGAAGCTCTTATAATGCTCTTTGTAGCTCTCTTGGCTCTCACAACTTTGTCTCTCCCTTTGGCTTCCTTAAGCCTTGCAGTTGATATCTCCCTTATCTTGTTGTTGCAAGAATCCTAGGATTTATCACATCTCCTATCTATTGCATCTCTATTTTGTGATGTAGGTTCTCCTCCTTGAGCAAGGATTGCTTTTATCACACCATATTTTCTTTCTTTGTTCACTTCTCTATCTATTTAGTTGTTCATGGAGGTGGGAAAACCAAAATGGGGGTTTGACTAAGGCAATCCCCTATACATCCCCAACATTTTCTCTCGAGCTTACATATGCAGGTGTTGAAGACATTCATTTTCTAGAGGTTTCATTACTTGGGTTTTTGTGAGCATCTTCTATCTCTCATCCTCTTTAACTTTATCACTTGTACTTTACTTAATTTCAGTTCTATTACAGTATGTTACCTTCCCATATTTTGTAAGTTCTTAGCAATCCAATTGTTAGTAGACACTTTTCTATTTTTTGTGGTAAGCTCAATTTCTAATCTATATAAGATGACAACACACCTTTGGGACTCTAATGGGCTGTGCTATTGTCCATTTGCTACATTGATGTCCTTTGGCCAAAAACTTGCTAGTTTGTTTAGAAAACCTTTGTGGTCTACTCTTTCTTATTTTGAAACTCTCGCTTTGTTCCTTGAGGTAGTTTAGGGAAGTTCTCCACTTGGGAACCTCTTGAGAATAAAGAAAATCAGTAGTAGTGAATTCCCCTTCTCTATAGTATGATTAATCATTAAGTGCAAAGGTACAAACTAAAAAACATCACACATACACAATGACACCATATTTATGTAGAAAACCCAATAAAGGAAAGACCAAGGTGAGGATTATCTCACAATATAAAGAATATCAAAACTGATTACAAAGTCTCACTACCAGAGAAGGCTCACTACCAAAATATGACACTGTCTGGATCAGGACTCACTGTCCAACAAGGGTTAACCACATAGAGGGCTCATGACCACATAGATACAAAGAAGATAGAAGAGATATGTTACATAGAGAAAAATAGTCTCAATGAAATGGTGATTTCCACTACAATTTTCTCAAAAAACTTGTAGACATGCATGATTGATCAAGTACACATTTAGCTCACTACTTCCAGAAGCTCAACAATTAGACTTCACACTAATCTACACCAAATCGCATTACATACACACTGATTCACATATGTCTTGCACCTATCTTGCTCTACTTCTTTGCACTGATCTTTCACCAATATCTCATCTATATTTATACCATCTTCAACTTTGAAACATATCTAAAGTCATCCATACACCATTTGCATTCATAAATTTGAATTAGGTTGGTTCCAAAACATTCTAGGGTGGAATTAGAATGAGGGAAACCAAAATACACACTTCAACATGCTTCCATAAGCTTTGAAAGTAGTGCTAAACATAAGGTCACCAAAACCAATGTAAAACACATAAGTCAATTAAGAACACACAACCTTAACATGATCCAATCCTTATAGATGAAAAAATTATATTCAACACAATCGTATTAGCTTAACTCTAGAACCAAAATTCATAAGACTTGAACTAGAAGAAATCTAGAGCAACTAGATTTCTCCCAGACCTCAACTAGATACACTAAAAAACATAGTCCATAACTGGTGAACATAACTCACGTTGTACAATGATCTAGAAGCCCAAATCCTGGATATAGCAACTTCCAACAACCATGATCAACATATCTAAACCATAAGAACATAGGAGAAAAACCTAGAGAAAAACTCAGAGTAACAACTGAACACCTGCAATATTTTCCTTTACAATTTTCTCAATATGCTTGACATATATAGCCAATAGCCATTATCCATGACATCAATGACAACAAAAACTAGTTGAGAACTAGTTAACTAGTTGACATCAATGACAACACTTTCATTCTTGCAACAAACATATAGATAGAGGGAGGTATAAAGAGATAGAGAGGGATAGGGAGATAGAGGTAGAGATAGGAAGAAGAGATAAAGATAGAGGGAAATATAAAATATAGAGAGAGATAATGAGATATATAGAGAGATAGGGAGATAGATGTAGGAAAAGATATTGATAGATAGAGATAGGAATTTGGAGATAAAAAATGAAGACGAAGGTTTCATTTTCTCTTCACACAAAAATGAATGCATTATAACATGAGTGCACTATAATGTCCTCACATTTTTAGCTACATTGGGTATTGCCAATCCTTAGGGTTGGATTTTCCTTGGGCATCCAAACTAAAGGGTTGGACATGCATGTCAATGTCCAAAGTTATGAATTTTGCAAATTCTAAGAAAATAGCATAATATTAAGTGTGCTCTCCATTAGGTTTGCACATATTTCAAGGTCTAGTTACAAAAATATCACCATAATGTTGAGCTCTCTCTTAGATTTATAACCATGTATTTTTTCTACATTCCAAATATATTAAGGTTTTGATCTTTAATTTATTTTTCTAGCTTTTCCATTTTTCTTCAAAAACCTATGTATGATATTCTTGATTTCATTTTTTACCTGCTCAAAAATAGAAAAATAGGGCTCACAAAGGCGAATGGATCAAGATGATGAGCCACTATTTTTTTCTAGGGGATGTTTCAATGAATTATGAAGGCCAACATGCATAAATAACAATAAAAAACTAATCATAACTATTATAGCAACTATGAGGGAAGTTTTGAGAGGCTAAAACAATGTGTACCTTTTTGGGAAAGTGTTGTTTCAGGGCCCACTAAGGACTCATTCATATTTAGTGGTGAATGGGTCCCTGTTAGGGTTTCTGGAAAGTGCTTTATGGGTTTTGTTCCTCTTAGTTTGCAACTCCAAATTCCAGATATTCACTTCTTCAAGCCCCACTAAGGACTCATTCGCCTTTAGTGGCGAATCAATTGTTTTAGGGTTTTGAAAAACTAATTTTGGGGTTTTGAACTTCAATGTTTGCACTCCCAAATACCAGGTTTCCATCTCCTGAAAGTCTAAGACAAATCATGTAGCCTTATTTTTATGTTCTTGCACTATGGATGAGAACTTTACAACTTGACAACTTTGACAATTTTGATTCAATCTTTTTCTCCACTTGGTCTTCAACCTAGAAAGTTGCAAATACACATTCAAGGGGAGAAAAACTTGTTGATTGTTAGTGTAATAGGGGTTTGCTTAAGTCAAACCCCTTTTAGGTAATTAAACCAAATGATGAAATAATGAAACAAGGAAATGAAACATGAAAATTGAAATGATGTTACCTTGGAATATGTCTTGGAATGTAAATATGGAAACTAACATGAAATTTCCGTGAATAATGTAGATCTTGATCTCAAATTAGATGTGAAATAATTCTTGCAAGTAGATCTTCAATTCTATATCAAAAATTTTAACTCAACAACATGCTTAAATGCACTAAGCATTTGACATGATGATATGAACTTGACTTGTTGCAATAAAATCTTGATAATCTACCTTTGAATGCCCTTGACAATGCTCTTGAAGTGCTCTATAATTCTCTTGTGAAGTATTAGGATGCTCTCTTGAAAATATTAGATGAAACTATGTGAATTAATCTTATATGTATACTAAATCTAGAGATTAACCCCAAAATTCAAATAATTGAAGCTGACATCAGATCTAGGATTGAAAATAATTATTATGGACCACCACAATTAAATTCAAAAAGGGGTGTCCCATGTGAGGAGGATCCATTCGCTACTAAAGATGAATGGGTGCTAACATAAATTTTTGGGGCCATGCTTCAGGGGAATGAAATAACATCAAAAACCAAACTCAAAAATGCAAAGAAAGGGGTGTCCTATGTGGAGAGGACCCATTTTCCACTAAAGGCGAATGGGTCCTAACACCATTTTCTAGGACCTAGCTTCGGGGAGGTAGAATAACATCAAAAACCCACCTAAAATATGTAAAGAAAGGGGTGCCCTATGTTAGGAGGACTCATTTTCTAGTAAAGGCCAATGGATCCTGGCACAGATATCTAGGACACTAATTTTTCCAATGTATATGTCATGTAATATCATTATTGGGTGTTGGGATAGATCCTTCAAAAATGCAATTAAGAGGGCTTGGATTGGAATTAAAGGGGCCAATTAGACTCAATTAATTAATGAAACCCTAGATAAGTGTGAAAGTGTAATACAACACTTTATAAAACCCTAAATAAGGTATAATTTAAGTACATTCTATTAAGAAAAGGCCCTGGATTCAATGTGAATGTGTACAACACATTACAATACTAAATCAAGGCATTATTAGGTTAATTTTATATCAATTATTCCCAAATTAAGTGTGAAAAAGGGTTACTTTTTTCTACACTACATCTTTCCACCACTTTAGTGAGATTTTTCCCTCATGAAAAACTCACACTAAAGTAGATATTCAAGACACTTAAGTATGCAAAGATAGCAAAGGTACATAGCCATACTCTATGAAAGGCCAAAAAAAATAAAGAAAAATAAAGGATCAAGCACAACTATTCCGACACCATGTGGAATGGGGTTGTTTGTCTGTAACCTGCGCTGCTCACTTTGGGGTAGTGGAACCTCAGTCTATTCACTTGGTAAATTTTCCTAATCATGTGTTCTCACTCTAGGGTAGTGGAACCTCAGTCTTCTTAGTAGGTGATTTATCCCAATAATGTGTGCTCACTCTAGGGTATTGGAACCTTCGTTTGTCCACTAGGTGAGTTATCTCAATCATTTGTGCTCACTCAGGGGTAGTGGAACCTCATTCTATCCACTAGGTGAGTTATCCCAATGAGGTGGCCAACCATACTAAATTTACCCTCTTGACAACTTCCTTAAGGAACCACAATGTAATGCTTTTTGTACGCTTTTGAATGTCATGTCTGCAAGTTTTTGCTAAAGGGGATTTTGATTTTTTCATGGAAGGTCTTCTTCTTAGGGAATATTGTGCATAATTTCTCCAAGAGAGGAAAAATCAAAGATTATGAAATCACCACTTATGGGATGCATCTCGCTTCACATCATTCCATGAAAGGAGATCGTATTCTTATAAATATACTCTTAGAAGACATCAAACCCAATGACATCACCAAGAAAAGTACAAATCACAAGAAAAAAGAAAATCATGTCATTAAATATGCCAAAAGATGTCATCAATGTGTGCCCCGACTTTAAAGCAGTTTCTAATACCATTATTGTGGGAAATTACTTTAAAGTAGCCAATGTTTTGTCCTAAGACATGAGACCTTTCCTCAGAAAACCCTATACGAAGTCATATGTTTTTGAAATAAATCTACATCATGAACAAGGAGGGAGGGGTTGCCCCCAAAATGCAACCACTAAAGATAGCTCAGTACATCACATGTGAGCCAACTTAAGGCATGTCGTTCATATCTCAATCTTTCTTTAACATATACATGGAAGGTGGTCAACTAGCCAAAAGAAACAATGACAAGTGATATATGAGGACAAAGCTACCTAATCCCTTGCCCCAACTAGGTGCAAGAGAAGGATGGGCCAAGATGATTGATGAAAAACATGAAAATCCATATCAATTAGAGGAACGGGCTACTTCAACATAAGGAAGAGCACCACACTCCTTAAGATGTTGAACTTTATTACCCAAAGCCTTACATTCATTAGTAGAATGACCATGAACTCTTGTAATAAAATTTCTTTCATATTCTTGGAGGGAGGGATATCAAATGATCTTAGAGGAGGCTCGACAAGATACTGTCTTGATTGATAGTAGAAGATGTTCCTATATTTAGTGACAAAGATATATCTTACTTAGTACAATATCTCATACTTACACAAGACTCTTTAGATTGTGAGATTTTGTACTCTCCTTTAAAGGAGGGTGTAAAATCTATCAAATTCAAATCATTAGTGCTTTGTGTGATAACATTGATATTAAGTGAAGTTTTCTTTGTATCTTTCATTTCTTTTGAAGGAAAATAACCAAGACCACTAGTGTCTATCAATTCAGGATGAAATAATGTTAAAGTTGGATTAGAAGGATCCTTCGTAAGATTTTTGATATTAAGTGAAGGATTTTTTTATGCTTTTGTTTCTTTGAAGGGACAATAACCAAGACCATTAATTTTTTCTTGCATGTTAGGCTCTATAGGGACATAGATACCTTGTTCTCTAGCACTACATCCTTTTCCACTATACCCAAGTTATCTCATAAGTTCATAACCTCTTCCATAAAGATTTTTCAATTCTTTAGGATTTAGTGGTTGTTGATAATCAACTTCATTAAAGTTTTTTGTGTAATTTTCTTGATCATCTAAAGTAGTTGAGGTGGATTCTTTCGAGTTTTTTGTTTAAATTACTGCTTTTTCCTTTCCCTTTTTAAAATATTTTTCTATGATCTTGTATTCTCCCATTAAAGTAGGTGTGAAATCCAAGGAACCCCAATCATCTTCCAATAGCTTAGTGACTTGATAAATGTTCTTCTTTCTTGAATTCCACTTTTTTTAGTTGGATATAATGCTTCCAGAGGATCTTTCCCTTCTTTCTCAACAATCAAACAATTTTCAAGTTGAGGATCGAACTTAAGTGTGTAAAATTTGTTGTCATAGATGTACTTCATTTTATGATGAAGAGTTGAAGGAACTCCATTCATTGTGTGAATCCATGGCCTTCCTTAAAGAATATTATATGAAAGTTCATGAGGCATAACATGGACCAGAGTTTGTAATAGGACCTTTCCAGCTTTAATAGTTAATGTGATGACTCCAAGTGGTTGTTTTCCTACGTTATGAAACCCATGAATGGATAAAGAATTAGGCTGAATTTGGTTTTTTTATACTTTAATCTTATCAAGAAGGTTTATGCTACACACATTAAGGTTTGAGCCACTGTCAAAAAGAGTTCTCTTTATCGCTACTCGATTAATGTAAGCTATTATCATGAAAGCTTCATTTTATTTTTTTCTCTTCTAATGAAGGTAACTCATCTTGATGAAAAGTAATGTCTAAGTTTTCCATAGTTATAGCTATAATTTGGGCTGCCACATCATTTGATTTCACATTAAGAATAGTAAGGACTTGCTTTAAATTACTTTCAAGCATGTTGTGATAACTAGGTGATGTTTGAAGAAGTTCCCATAGGGATATCTTAGCAGGAGTATTCTTAAGTTGTTCAATAGGATCATACTCCTTTCCACTTTTTAAAGGAAAAAAAGGAGGACCAAGTAAGATTGGGTTAAGAAATGGGAGGGATGTTTGAGTTGTTTGGCTTAGTTGTGGATTATTCCTTATGATATATGTGTGAGAAACAGTATTGAAACTTAGTTGCTGTGAAAAATTATCATTATCAAGTTGCCTTTTAGGTGGTTCTAAGATAAGCAGGGGTTTGTTTTGAACTTGTGGCTTTTGTGAGGGTGCACAAATGATAAGTCTAGTCTCAGGAGAGTACTTCAAGGGATATCTAATGTGCATAACCTCATAAGACTTATCGTTATTTTCATGATCTTTTAGTGAAAGGGAGTCTAATGTCACTTCATCATCTTCATCTAAGGAATTTATATTTTCAATGTTCTTATTTTCTTCCACCATATCTTCTCTAGTATGAGAATTTTCAGGAGAGATACAAACTAGATGTTCATGAGATTCAAAGGTTGGTTCTTCTAAAATAAATTCATCACAAGTAAAAGAGTTATCAATGTTTGGATTGTTTTTTCTATATTGTATCAAATCATTCTAACAAAGAGGATAAATAGGCATAGTATTAGGGGATGTGTCAATGGTCTCATCCCTGTATCTAGAAATGTCTTCCCTAGTAGGAGAAGTATGAGAATAGAGAAAAAGAGGGCTCTCATAACTCTCATTGATTTTATCTTCTCACACCATAATATATTTGTCACAAATAGGAGAGATATTAGGAAAACACCAAATTTGATTGTATGTGATTATCCACCATTGTATTATCTTTTGTTAAAATATTCTCATGAAGGTGAGGGATGGAATTTTTCTTAGCATGCTTAGAAAGGTAGGATACTGACATTGTTTGACCAAAAATGAAAAAGTACTTCTAACCATCTTATGCAATGATTCACAAATATAAATAATGCATATCCAAAGACAAATAGTACTTTTATCCAATTTATACAATGCTTTAAGAATGTAAACAATGTGTACCTAAATATGAAAAGCACTTTTATCAAAATTATGCATAGCTTCATGAATGTAAACTTTGTGTATGCAAAAGTGAAAAGTACTTTTATCCATATTATGCAAAGTTTCAGAAATGTAAACATTTTCAGATTTTTAGACTTAAAACATGGTAATTTTTCTAGTTACACTATGCAATAGAATGAAAATGACTTGTAAATGTTGTTTTGAATTTTAACAATGCCCTAAATGAAGCAAATTAATCTAGATTCAATTAATTTAATGAAACCAAAATTAGAAAACTGAAACAGGAAAGTAACAACTATAAACAAAATCCTAAAATAGAGATTTCAAATCCCAAAAAATGTAGATTAGGACCTATTAGGGACTCATTCGCCAGTAAGGGAAAATGGGTCCTAGATGGGGATTTTTTGCAATGTTTTTACTAATTATGAGGTGTTTTGCAATGAGTTTCAGATGCAAGAAAGTTTAGGTCAAGCTTGATAAGGGACTCATTCACCAGTAAAGGCGAATGGGTTCTAGATCATGGTTAAAAGGGTAAAAACTACAATTTTTAAGTTGTTTTATGTATTTTTTGTGCCCAATTTCAAACTGTAGCTCTTGTGATAGAAATTTCTAGAATTTAATGACCTAATGCAAGTGAAATGAAGGGTAAATGATGACCTATATAACACCTTTTGAAATGAAGTTTGGTTTTGATTTTCAAAATCCAATTTATATGATCTAAATGATATGCAAAGACACTGATTTGTTTTTGTATTTTTTAGATATAAAGAATGCAAAACAATGCAATTCTAAAACCCTAGATAAAATGCAAATTTGAATTCAAAGTAGGAAACCCTAAATGAGATCTAATTCAATGTAAATGAATGCAAGACCTAACTTAGGATGCAAGAGACTCCTAAATCAAAAAACTACAATGTTCAATAAACTGGGTTCACCAAATTGAAACGAAGAAAAATAGGGCTCACCAAGGAGAATGGATCAAGATGATGAGCCACTATATTTTTCTAGGGGATGTTTCACTCAATTATGAAGGCCAAAATGCATAAATAACAATCATAAACTAATCCTAACTGTTATAGAAACTATGAGGGGAGTTTTGAGAGGCTAAAACAATGTGTACCATTTTGGGAAAGTGTTGTTTCGAGGCCCACTAAGGACTCATTCGCCTTTAGTGGAAAATGGGTCCCTATTAGGGTTTCTGAAAAGTGTTTTTTGGGTTTTGTTCCTCTCAGTTTGTGACTCCAGATTCCTGATGTTCACTACTTTGAGCCCCACTGAGGAATCATTCTCTTTAGTGGTGAATGGGTCCTTTTAGGGTTTCATAAAACTAATTTATGGGTTTTTTACTTCAATGACTACACTCCCAAATCCTAGGTTTTCATCTCCCAAAAGCCTGAGACAAATCTTGTAGCCTTGTTTTCATGTTCTTACATTATGGATGACAACTTTGAAAAAATTTCTTCAGTCTTGTTCTCCACTTGATCTTCAACCTAGAAACCTACAAATACACATTCAAGGGGATACAAAATTGTTGATTGTTAGTGAAATAGGGGTTTTCCTAAGTCAAGCCTCTTTTAGGTAAATAAACCAAATGATGAAATCATGAAAGAAGGACATGAACCATGAAACTTGAAATGATGTTACCTTGGAATATGTCTTGGAATGCAAATCTACAGACTAACATGAAGTGTCCATGAAGAATGTAGAGCTTGATCTCAAATTAGATGTGAAACAATTCTTGCAAGTAGATCCTCAATTCTACATCAACAATTTTAGCTCAACAACATGATGATATGACCTTGAATTGCCACAATAAACTCTTGATAATCTTCCTTTGAATTCCATTGAAAATGCTCTTGAAGTGCTCTATAATGCTCTTGTGAAGTATTAGGATACTTTCTTGAAAATATTAGATGAAACTATGTGAATTAACCTTATATTTATACTAAATCTAGAGATTAACCCCAAAATTCAAATAATTCAAGCCAATATCATATCAAGGACTAAAAATCATTATGATTCTACCACAATTAAATTCAAAAAGGGGTGTCCCATGTGAGGAGGACCCATTTGCAACTAAATTCTAATGGTTTCTAACACAATTATCTAGGACCATGCTTTAGGAGGTGAAATAACATCAAAAACCCACCTCAAAATGCAAAGAAAGGAGTGTCCTATGTGGAGAGTACCAATTTTCCACTAAAGGTGAATAGGTCCTAGCACCATTGTATAGGACCTAGCTTTGTGGAGGTGGAATAACATAAAAAATCCACCTCAAATATGCAAAGAAAGGGGTGTCCTATGTTAGGAGGATTCATTTGCCAATAAAGGTGAATGGGTCCTAGCACATATTTCCATGACACCAATATTTCCAATGTAAATGTCATGTAATATGATTATTGGGTGTCAGGATAGATCCTTGAAAAATGCAAATAAGAGGGGTTGAATTTGAATTAAAGGGTCCCATTAGGCTCAATTAATTAATGAAACTCTAGATAAGTGTGAAAGTGTAATACAACACTTTACAACACCCTAAATAAGGTACAATTTAAGTACATTCTATTTATAAAAAGGCCCTAGATTCAATGTGAATGTGTATAAAACATTACAACACTAAATCAAGGCATTATTAGGTTAATTTTATATCAATTATTCCCAAATTATGTGTGAAAAGGGTTACTTTTTTCTACACTACACTTGCTAATGAAAATTTACAACAATTTTTAATTTTACAAAATAGACTCTATTATATACACACAAAGAAAAATATTAGTTTCCAAAAAAATTAGGGGGAAACACTCTCAATTTCTTTTCAAGATGTGTCTAATTTGAAAATTAATAAATAATCATTATATTCCTGAAAAAATTATTAGAAAATATGGCATAAACTACATAGTGTTAGCTAATTTTTCACTAAAGCAATTTTTAAAATACGTAAAAAAATGTTAACATTTTTGGGGGTTAAAAAAAGAAAAAGAAAAAAGTGACCACTAAAGACCCCCCTTTTGGTCCCCCATTCCATGCACTTATCTAGTTAGTGTGATAGCATTAAGTTAGTGTTGTTTGTTTAAAAAAAATACTATTTTGGGTTTTATGTCTCGGTGCAAATTTGGGTTTGATAAAATTTAAGATAATATATAAGAAAGGATAGGAGAATTTTGTGGTTGATATTATATATCTAGGAGGTATGAACCTATAGAGTCAATTTTGTATAAACATTTTATATTTGTACATTATGTAAATGAGCCATGAGAAGAGTGGGTAAAGGACATCAACACTCAATATCCCATTTTGAAATTCCAACAAGAATCAAGTGTGAGAAAAATTTGCATGGAAAGGAAATTATTTATGGTCAAAATGAAATGTTAGATATCATGCATATTATTAAACAATGAAGATATTATATAGAGGAAGACACTTTATGGGGTAAACCAACAATAGTGAGTCCCACACCTAGGAGATTAGGTTTATCAACTTAGATAGAGGTGAAAATTAGGAAATACCTTTGTTTGAAGATATTTATTCAAACAAAGGTACCTTTACTCAAAGACTTGAGTCAAAAATCACTTTCATTCAAAGGTGGGCCTTAATTTGTGATGCAGAGAAATCTTCACTTAACACAAATTTACATGGGTGAATCAATGATCCATCACCAACAATGGAAAAAATGCAACAAACTTGATTCAGTTGACAACTTTCATAAATTGATTTGTCTCAAACAATGATTGAATGCATTCTATACCACATTAGAAACATTGCCATGGAAGACTAATGTGCATTCAAAAAGGAAAACCCAACATGATGCATGAGTTTCTTGGTATTTCAGTCTTCTTGTAACATATTTAATTGATTCTCAACCAATCATGTTCACACAAGGTATAGATCTTATCAAACCCTTCATAACTATTCCAAAAAATGTCCTACATTTCAATGCACCGAATTGTCATTAAATAAATTTTGCAAAATAAATAATGAATCCAATCTCTTCGATGAGATTGAAGATAACATAATTACAAAATTTTCCTCCAAGTTTTATCAAGATCCAATAGTGGAAAAGGAAGTTATGGCATTTTTCCCAAAATTACAAACCCTAAGCAAGGTTTAGACCCGCCCTCACAAAAATGCTCATAACTTATTCAAAATTCAAAAAAATTTGATGATACTTGAAGAAAATGAAAATTGGTTTCAGATCAAAATATGGATTGTACAATCTATACCATAATGTTTTTCAGATTGTAAATTCTAGAAAACTTTGTTAGAATACGACAGACTCACCAAAATAGGCATATCTCCCACAAAACTGAATGAAATTTAATGAGACAAAAATAATTGTAAACTAGAAACAAATATCTTTCCATCCATGTATTATAATTCTTGATATTAAGTCATACCAGGCCGTACAATGCACAACTTCAACCATAATGTAAGACTAAAAAAATGCACACAAAATCAAGGTTTTCATTCATCAAACTTAAAAAAAATGTATCCAACCCCCAATTCGAGTTTTGGAGGGTATATTTATACATTTTCAACCAAAACCAACTATTTTCAATCATCTTTGATTAGTTTGTTAACAAAACACCTTAATGATTCTTTTTGACAAGTTGCTTGACAACTTTTTGACAACATTGTGCAACTTATACAATTTTTGACCAATAAGCCTATAACTCTCCAAAATGGATAAAAATTATCCCAAATGGTCATAAATGACCTTATTATACCAAACACATCAAAACGAAACATAAAACAAAAATTAGACCAAATTTGACCATATGGCCTGAAGGTGCCCCTGCACCAATTTGAACGTGTAAAATTTAAAAACCTTTGAACAAAGGTGATTTCTATAAATGGAAAAAAGGGACCTTTGATCTTGAAGGTAATTTTCTATTCATTTGTTGAAATTACCATGAAAGGAATTTAGAAAGGGACCTTCGAATGAAAGTACCTTTTTTTCTATTTATGGAAATTTCATTCCTTTGTTTGAAGATCCTTCAATACCTTTAAATGAAGGCATCTTCGCTCAAAGGTCCTTCGAAAAAAGTTCCTAAAAGTGACCTTTCCACCTTCTGTAATAGATTTTCCTAAAAAATTTATGTTACCAAGCTTGGGTTGGACCAACAAATGGAATGAATATGACAAGATAATCTACATGATCGTAGCACTTGAGATAGTATATCCA
Source organism: Sequoia sempervirens (assembly GCA_007258455.2). NCBI lineage: Eukaryota > Viridiplantae > Streptophyta > Pinopsida > Cupressales > Cupressaceae > Sequoia > Sequoia sempervirens. Next base: position 61,146 of record VDFB02363158.1, read on the forward strand.
ATGATAGTAATTTTGAATATATTTAGTTGATTGTTATCTTTATTTTTTATTTTCTAGTGAACATAGGATTTTTAGCATTTGTGTAGGTCTATATTCCACATATATCAAAAAATATTAAAATAGATAATAAAAAAACTGAAAGATATGTGTGCACTAGGTATTGATGTCTTTATTTCAACAAAAAGAGAAGTTAATTCACACATATAAAAAAATAATTATACTCTATAGAAGTAACCTATGTCTAAATTATAGTTAATATCCAAAAATAATTAAAAAATTATTCAACAAAGAATTATGAAAAAATATTTGCACACTAGATATTAATGTTATGAATCTATATTTAAAAACTTATAATTTATCCTTTCTAGAAAAATAATTTATGTTCTATGAAAGTAACATCACTTTTTAAAAAATATTGTTAAAAATTAAAAAAAAAATATTAAAAGTTATGCAAAAAGTAAAAAACCAATTTTATTAATTTTTTTAAAATAGTACATTTATAACCTATAGATAAAATTTCAAAAATGACTAGTTCACATCATCTTCAAATTCTTAATGATTTAGTTGTTATATGTGGCATGATGTTAAAATTTGGATTAAAATATTGATTTCAATGTTCTACTTTGACAAAAATGGGGGGTACATTATTGTGGGATCACCATAATGTAAGGATAGATCACAATAGTCTCAAATATTTCTTAGAACAAATGTTGTCAATTTAAAAATAACAAAAATGAGTAATAAATTATATGTTTGGATATGACTTTAAGATCATATATAAGAAAGAAAAGGATACTTTTGTGGCTAATTCTATATTAAGGAGGGATGAACCCGGGTATGTGCAGGATCATCATGGAAAAAATAGGCCCTTAAGTGGAAAAAAATTTAGAAACATCAGAGTTTGGCAACTTGATGTAAAAATTTGAATAAGTTATCTATATTATTTCAAAAATATTTAAGAATAGAATCTATAGAAAATTGAATTTAGTTTCTAAACTACTAGGTTTATTTTTTATTTTTAAATCTATTTGGTTAAAATTTGAAATTTCAATGTAGTAGTACTTAAATTTCAACAAAAAAATAAGAAGTATGTGTCTGTCTGACCACCCTAACTACAATAAGATGATAATATTTTTTATAATATTTTAGACATAAGTAGAGGACTCATGTCCTAATGTGATGCATAATTTTTTGTAATTTTTTTCCAAGTAAATAATTAATTATGAATTTTTTATTACAACATTTTAAAAATATAAAAACTTGTATGTTTGACCACCTTAACTTGGTCAAAACTTCATTAAATTCATTTTTTTTAATCCTATAGTATGCAAATCATAGAATATGATGCATGTTTCAGATTTAAAAAATGTGATACCATTTGAAAGCTATAGGTGTTTTTGAATCGACCTATCAATCAGGACTTTAGTCATAATTCAAATAGAAAATGAATAAAATTATTTATTAAATTCAAAGTAAAAAATAATTTATATTGGTGGAAAATTGAGAATCTCCTTTAAAAACCCTTTTCATTTCAACAATTTTGGGTAGAAAAAAGTCATCAACCACATACCCTACACATACCCATCATATCGCCACTTTTTGGCCCATCATGATCCTGCACATACCCACCCTCAAAGTCACTATTATATACCATTCCATATTGTAAGTGAATTAAATAAATTAGGCAAGAGAAGAGTGGATGAAAGAAATGGACACTCAAAATCCTATTGACAAACTCCAATAAGCTTCAAGTGTGTTAAACAAAAATTCATGGAAAGGAAATGTTTTATGTGTTCAAATTCAAAAAATTGGAGGAATTAAGTCATTGTTTCACATGAGGTCCAGTCAAGGTGTACACTCATAAGATAAAGGCTCTTGTAGTAAGGAAAATTCCTAAGATCCTCAAGAACCTATAGGATTTCTTATAGTTTTCAATTTATTATTTTAAATTTGTAAATAAGTATGGTAGCTTAGCATGACTTTGTTGAAGAAGGATTCCTTAAAATTAAACGAGGTAGCAACAAAGTCATTTGAGCAACTAAAGGAAGCCATTTGCACAACTCCACTCATAAATAGCTTTTATTTTTCTAAACCAATCATCATGGAATATGATTCTTTAAGACATGTTATAGGAGAAATACTCATACAAGAAGGGAGGTCCATAGCATTTGAGAGCTATCAACTCAAATGTAAGAATTTTTTGAAGATAATTTAAGAATGAAATCATAGATACCATGCCTTATTTTAAACAATGAAGACCTTATCTAATGATAAGATAATTTAAGGAAATGATAAATCATCTATATCAAATATTTCTTATATTAAAAGAGGTCATGATTTGAAAAATTCAAAAAATGGGTTACAAATATGTTGGTATATTTAAACTTGAGATTATACATATGAAATGCAATGAAATTTTTATGTCTAATGCTATATGTAAGAGGGATGAACCCACATAGTCACTATTGCATGTATTTTCATATTGCAAGAAAACTAGGTAAATGAAGTATTGATGTAGGAGCATCCAGTGGTGTAAGGGCAATCTTGCATCAACCAAAAATAGTTAAATTTCAATTTTCTTGATTTTAGATGTTTTTACATTTTTGGATACCCTTTTCGTCATAATGAAATTCTCAATTTACAGTTTTTATTTTTTATTCCTGGGTTGAAAGATATTGCAGTTTTAGTTTCCCAGATTTGCACCTAAAAATCTTCTGAGTTAAATTTGAGGCACTTCAAGTTCCTGGAACAGCCCCAAAACTTGCAGAAATTGGAATAGCCAATTCTGAGCACATTATTGACTTTGAGACCTTTCCAATGGTTCAAACGGTTCGCGAATTAGAATCCTGGATCAAAAGTTATGACCCCAGGAAGTTGGGGCACTTTCTAGAAGATACAATTGCAAATGCTCTTTTGAAATTTGAACTTCATATTGTAATTTTTGGCGCCAAACCACCTAAACTCAAATTTGAATGTTGTTTTGGCTCCAAACTAAAGAGGAGCTCTATTTATGGGCGGGTTTCTAATTTTTGGGTAAACTTTTGGGGACAAGCTCGCATATTGCGAAAGGGTTATTCTATAGCTATCTATAAGTTGCATGTGTTGTAGAACTTGGGGATTTGAGATCCTCTGCATGTAAGAAGCTCCATTTTTTGAATAATAAAATTATTCTCTTGTTTGTGTATTATTTTCTAATTCTTGGGTTGCGCCCTTATCAAGTGGTATCAGAGCGGGTTTTCTTGAGCATGTGGACAGATCGTCGATCGTGAGGCAGTTTGCACTAGGACCATGGTTGTGGGTCGAGGTCAAGAAAGATGCCTCCAAGAGTGATGCTTGGTAGGCATGGTGGTGCCAGAGGTGGTTGAGGCCGCATAATTGTTGGTGGAAGAGATGCACTAGCAGCCAAGTCCAGAGACAGATTGACGCATTACAAGAGCAGTTGAGAAGAGGGTTAAACTTGAGGGAGGAAAGTGAGGATGAAGGAGAGGAAGAAGGTTCAAATGTAGAAGAGGAAGAAAAAGCAATTGATCAAGAACAAATGCGGCTAATAAGGGCCATTTCGAAGATCAGGAAAAGACCCAGAGCAGAAGTCCCCAGTTATTCCCGAAGTCTGAACCTAGAAGAGTTGATCGACTAGATCAATGAGCTAGAAGATTATTTTGAGTATGAGGAAATAGAGGACCCAGACTGGGTTAAGTTTGTGAAAATGAAGTTGAAGGGCCATGCTAGTATTTGGTGGAAAGAAGTCCAGTTGGAAAGAAATTGAAGAGGAAAAGGCAAGATCACTAGATGGGATCGCATGGTAGAGAAACTGAAGAAGCAGTTCATACTAGTGGACTACGAGTTAGATCTGTTGAAGAAATTGTAAGGGTTGAAGCAAGGAAGCAGATCTGTGAAAGAATATACTGAAGATTTTCACAAGATAATCATTAGAACGGGTCACACAGAGGCCAATAAGGAGAAGGTAGCCCGATATCTTAATGGGTTATGACCAAGCATTTAGGAGGAGTTAAGCCTAGTCAAAATGACCACCATTGAGGATGTGTATCAGTTTGCTCTGAAGGTGGAAGAGAAGCTGAACAAAGGATTTGATGGCAAGCAAAAATGACGAGGTCAAAATAGAAGGGGCAATGGAAGACCTTCAGGAAGCTGAAATGATGATGAAAAGAAAAGTGAAGATGTGGGTACCAGCCGAAGCTAAAGAAATGACAACTTCTACTGCCCTCGTGATCAAAACAGTGGTGATCAAAGAGGTAGAGGATGAGGGAGATATGGACAAGGATTTGGAAGAGGTGGTTTCAGAGGAACGTGTTTCCAGTGTGGTGAAGAAGGGCATCAAGCCTATGAATGTCCACAACACCAAGGAAGGGCAAAGAAAAGGCCAAAAGGTCATGGAAGGGTTGCGCATGCAGATGATGAGGCCCAATCTAAACATTCCAATAATGCTGAAAGGGGAGAAGCCCTAGTGATTAGGAGAGCCCTGGTGACTGAGGAAAAGGAACCAGAATAGAGGAAGAATCTATTTTGCACAAGGTGCAAGTGTGAAGGAAAATGTTGTGATGCCATTATTGATGGTGGGAGCACAAATAATCTGGTGTCAGAGGAGATAGTCACAAAGTTGAAGCTAAAGAGGGAAAGGCACAAGCATCTGTATCAGATTGCCTAGTTGCAGAAAGACCACAAAGTTTTGGTCAATGAGTAGTGCCTAGTAAAGTTCAAGATCAGGAGCTACCATGATGAGGTACTCTGTGATATCATCCCCATGGATGCATGTCACATGTTGTTGGGGAGGCATGGCGGTTTGATAGAGCAAGCTATACATGATGGCCATGCAAACACTTATTCCTTGACAAAGGATGGGGTTCGTCACAAGTTGAAACCCCTGAAGGAGATTGAAGAAAAGGTATGCAGTAGTGCTAGAATTTGTTATGTAGATGGAAGAAAATTTTTAGAAGGTATGAAGCATCAGCATGTGTGTTATGCATTGATTCCTAGAGTGAGTAAGGAGGATAGTGAGAAGGTTCCAGAAGAAGTTTCTGGGATGTTGGATGAGTTTCATGATATTGTTTTTGATAATGTACCTAAGGGTTTATCACCAATAAGGAAGATCAATCATCAGATTGACTTGATTTTTGGAGCCAGCTTGCTAAATAAGGCAGCTCATAGAATGACTCCAGCAGAAAATGAGGAGTTGAATAGACAAGTTCAAGAGTTGTTGAGAAAGGGTTTGATATGGGAGAGTATGAGTCCATGTGCAGTACCTACAGTACTAGCACCAAAGAAGGATGGGGAGTGGAGGAAGTGTATAGATTCCCGAGCCATAAATAAGATAACAATCAAGTACATATTTCCCCTGCCAAGGATGGATGACCTAATGGACTGTTTGAGTGGAGTTCAGTACTTCACAAAGATTGCTCTGAAGAGTGGATATCACCAGATCCAGATTCGAGAGGGAGATAAATGGAAGACTACCTTCAAGACCAAAGAGGGCCTGTACGAGTGGTTAGTCATGCCTTTTGGGCTAACCAATGCACCGAGCACATTCATGCGGCTCATGAACGAGGTACTAAAAGAATTTCTCAGAAGTTTTTTTTTATTGTGTATTTATATGATATTTTGATTTTCAATAAGACGTTGGATGAGCATTTGATGCATATTCGGAGAGCCTTTGAGAAGTTAAGAGAAGAGAAATTTTTGATTAATCTGAAGAAGTGCAATTTTGTGAAGAGGGAGTTAGTGTACTTGGGGTTTGTTGTCTCAGCAGAAGGTCTCAAGATGGACCCAGGAAGGTGAAGGCTATTCTAGGAATGGCCTACCCCAAGAACTACTGCGTGAGATCTTTCCATGGTTTGTCTAGTTTTATAGAAATTTCATTAGAAACTTTAGTAGTATTTGTGGACCCACATTTGAAACAATGAGGGATAGAAAAATTCAAATTGAGCCTTTGGGCGGCAAAAATTTTGGCTGTTGAAGCCCGAAAGGTGTGAGCAACCTAATACAGCCCTCGATTTCAACAAAGGTGTTTGGTGGATTGTGATACGTTGGTTGTGCCATTGGAGCTGATTGAGCCAAGAAGGTAAACCCATTGCCTATTTCAGTGAAAAGTTAAATGATGCCAAGAGAAAGTATTATGTATATGATCAGGAATTTTATGCAATAGTTTGAGCATTAAAGAAATGGAGACATTATTTGTTGCCGAAGGAATTTTTTCTATATACTGATCATTGGGCCTTACAGTACATAAATAGTCATGGAAAATTAAATCAGAGGCATATGAAATAGGTAGAGTTTTTGCAGAGTTATACCTTTGTTTTGAAACATAGGAGTGGGAAGTCAAATAGGGTTGCGAGATGCCTTAAGTAGGAGGCATACGTGATAACAAATATCTGAGATTGAAGTGGTTGGGTTCAATGAACTCAAAGACCTTGTATCGCGAAGATCTAATTTTGCGAGGCTTGGAAAGCTTGCAAAGGAACACAATACGATGAATACGGAGGACAAAGGTGGCTAGATTTCATAATCCCGGGGATGGCATGTTATTTAAGGGAAGTCAATTGTGTATCGAGGAGTTCCATGAGGGAGGAGCGATAAAGGAAGCATAGTGGAGGAATGAACATTTTAGTGGGGATAAGACCATTGCCATTATCATTGAGCATTATTATTGGCCTCGAGTTGTCATGATGTGAAAAGTTTGTACCACTCTGAGGGTATGTCAAATGGCTAAAAGAGGTGAGCTAAGGCCTAAGCTTATATCCATTATACCTATTCGAGAGGTGGGGGATATAAGTATGGAATTTGTTCTTGGTTTTCCAAGGACACAGAGAGGGAATGATTTTGTATTTGTGGTGGTGGATAAATTTTTGAAGATGGTACATTTCATTCCATGTCGGAAGACCCATGATGTAGTCCACATTCGACGTTGTTCTTCAAAGAAATTGAGTGAGAGCTATATGAGTGCAGTAAAAGAGTATTGTTCGGTCGTGACACCAAATTTGTGGGGTACTTTTGGAGGACCTTGTGGAAGAAGCTGAAAACAAAGTTGAAGTTTAGTTTTGCACACCATCCACATATAGATGGGCAGACAGAGGTTGTTAATAGGAGTTTGGGTAACCTATTGAGATGTTTGGTAGGAGATAAACCCAAGGGATGGGACTTGATCTTACCCAAGGTAGAATTTTCTTACAACAATTCTATCAACAGAAGCACTGGTAGATCACCATTCCAGTTATTGGCGTGGGAGCCCGAGAATAACTCGAGAATTAGGAAGATGGACCAAAGAGAAGAAAATAAGTGTTTGACCAAAAAGATTTTTTAAAAAACACATCAATGATATACATGAGGAAGGTAGAGAACATATTAACAAGATGAAGATATGCGGTATAAAGGCTAGGCCGGATTAGAAGGAGGGTATAGGAGTTTCAGATTAATTGATGGTAAATGGTCCACTTGAGGAAAGAAAGGTTTCCAGTGGGAAAATATAACAAATTGAAGATGAAGAAGTTCAGTCCCTGTAAAATTTTGAAGAGGCATGATTCAGGGAATGCATATGAGGTAGAGTTGCCAGATGGATTCAACATTTCCCCTGTGTTCAACATTTTAAATTTGACAGAGTTTCATGAAGGTGGCACAGAGGAAGTACCAATGATGGAATAGTGTGGGATTCCAGCACCTACTTCAGAAAAGGAGGAGATTGAAGAAATTCTGGATAGTCGTGTGGGAAGGAGTACCAGGAACAGGCAGTATAAAGAATATCTAGCGAAATGGAAAGGAAGACCTATTGAAGATTCATCCTGGTTGCCTAAGGCATAGGTTGACCATTTGGGTTTTCTTCCACCATCTAAGGTGTGACGGGGTCACTTCTCAAATTACCCTGGGTGTCTGATGTAGGAGCATCTAGTGGTGTAAGGGCAATCTTGCATCACCCAAAAATAGTTAAATTTCAATTTTCTTAGTTTTTATATATTTTTACATTTTTGGATACCCTTTTCGTCATAATGAAATTCCTAATTTACAATTTTTATTTTTTATTCCTGGGTGGAAAGATATTGCAATTTTAGTTTCCCAGATTTGCACCTAAAAATCTTCTGAGTTAAATTTGAGGCATTTAGAGTTCCTGGAATGGCCCCGAAACTTTCCAAAATCAGCATAGCCAATTTTGAGCGCGTTATTGACTTTGAGACCTTTCCAATAGTTCAAACAATTCACGAATTGGAGTCCTGGATCAAAAGTTATGACCTCGTGAAGTTGGGGCACTTTCTAAAAGATACAATTGCAAATACTCTTTTGAAATTTGAAGTTCATGCTGTAATTTTTAGCGCCAAACCACCTAAACTCAAATTTGAATGTTGTTTTGGCTCCAAACTAAAGAAGAGCTCTATTTATGGGTAACTTTTTGGCAACAAGCTCGCATATTGCGAAAGGGTTATCATGTAGCTGTCTGTAACTTGCATGTGTTGTATAACTTGGGGATTTGAGATCCTCTACATGTAAGAAGCTCCATTTTTTGAATAATAAAATTATTCTCTTATTTTTGGGTTATTTTCTAACTCTCGAGCTACGCCCTCATCAAGTATAAGAAGAGTGGAAGAGAGACATGGACACTCAAACTCCAATTGAGAATCTCCAAATACATTCAAGTGTGTTAGGAAAATTTTCCTAGAAATAAAATGCTTTTTGGTACAAGGATAGGTTGTACCTATGTAAATGAACTATTCTAAGTGTATACCCTAATATTTGCACTTCTCTAAATGAGCAAAACAACTACGAGATATGAAAAACAAAATACCAAGGACACCTCAAGATTAGCCAAAAGAGTGGTTCAACGAAAAGGAATGCAAATAAGATAAAACACAAACACTTTTACCTCCCTTATTGTTGATGCCTCTTTGATTGGCCCTTGCTTTGATTGGTTGTGTGCTCCTTAGATGATGGATTGAGTGACTATATGCAAGATTCAATGTGCAAGATGATTAACAAAGATGGTTAAATGATTGAAAAGGCTTGAGGATTCAAATGGACAGCATGTAGTTATCAAAATGCAAAGTGTTGGAAAGGCAAATGGGCAACATGTAGTTGCTCAAATCAAAAGTGTTGAAAATGCTCTTGAGGAGGGGGTATTTATAGGAGAATTTGAATTCTCTAGAGAATTCAATGGTCAAGATTGCTCCAACAAGGCCAAGATGAAGGGCTATGGTGGGTTGAGAACCCACAAGCCCTCACATCTTGACATGTGGAGGGTGAAGTGGATAAGAGGATATGAGGTGGAGATGAGTTGTCAAAAAAGGTACATGAGGTGGAAAAGGACATGCACCTTGGGGGATGAGAGGATTTCCACAAAAAGGGATTTCTTGTCCCCAAGTGGGAGTGAAAGGGACTTTTGAGGAATTTTGGAATTCCTCAAAAATCTACATGGGAGAAAGGAAAGAGGTGGTTGGGGGAGGCTAAATGAATTAAAATTCACATTCCTAGGATGATCTAGAGAGAGGTAAGAGTAATATGGGCTCAAAAGGTGGGACTTGGTCACATGTGGAGATTGTGACAAGTCGAGGTTCTAGAAGCCTTGGGAGAATAGAGATGTGAATTAAAATTCATGACCCCAAAAGGAGAGGAATCTAGAACAAATAAATGTGAATTAAAAATTCACATGGGAAAGGGGGTTAATATCAAAAAGGAAAAATGGAAGAATTGACCAAAAAGTGGTGCTAAATTTAGCTAATGATTTTGGTTAAGGTTGTGCAAATATTGGATTAGGCTAATTAACAGAAGATTAAAGGCAAGTGGCAAATGTAGGAGGATGTGACAATGAGAGAGAAAGTGAGGAATTTTAAATTGATTTTTAAATCAAAAAGAGGAAGAATGACTAAATTAAATAAATTAGTGTATTTATTTAATTTAGAGAAGAATAAGGTAAAAGACAAAGTATTAATTATTAAATTAAATACTTTATCGGTATGAGACAAAGGGTGTAATTTAATATGATAGACGGAAAGACAACAAATTTAATCATATGGAAGTGATTAAATTTAGATGTCTACATTTTGCCCCTCTTTGAAATATTGTTGAAATAACAATGTTTCGAAGAAAAGTGAATGTCAAGGATGAAGAAAGGAATGAGAATTGATGCCCCGGCCTGACGAAGAAGAAAGGGGATGCCCCAGTTCCCGGTTTGAAATAGATGGAAGGAAGTGGTAGGGTATGCCCCCTCGAAAGGGCGGTTGGGGAAGAAAGGAGGGGCCCCAGACGACGTAGCGATAAAAGGAAATGGAGGAGACCATTGGATAGAGGGCGAAAAATTAAGCAATTTTTTCTTTTGAATGGAGTGGATTGGACGTACAGTTTGCGAATGGCAGCTTCGGGAAGTTGGGGATTAATTAGAGGAATAAAAAGTTAAAGAAAAGGTAAAAAATATGTGGTTGGAGAAGGGGGGGTTAAAAAGGTAATTTGAAAAATTACCTGGGTCATTGTCACTATAGCAGTTGAGAGAAAGAGAGGGGAGGAGAGGAAATCAACGAGAAGAAATGATGCCGACAGATAATGACACCGCGATCGTGCATCGGGCGGACGGAGTATGGACAATGTACCGCGAGGGCACAGGTGGACAGTAGGTGAGTAGAAACAAAAACCTCCCTTCGTGATTTACGTAGTTTTTTGTTAAAAAAAATCAAAAATAAAAAAAGTGGGTTTGGTCAGGGATGGGAAGAATCAAAACAGGTTACGTTGATTAAAAAAAAAAATGAATTTTTGAATGTATGCA